>PVID01006991.1:0-107416 GCA_004025025.1 Tapirus terrestris
CCCCTCACCGTCCCATCATCGTCCCGTCATCGTCCCCCTCACCGTCCCGTCATCGTCCCCCCTCACCGCCCCGTGACCGCCCCCTCACCGCCGCGTCACCGCGCACAGAAGGAGCCGCGGACGCACGGACGGGGCGAGCCCAAGGGCGTTTTTACAAACGAGTCACAGCGGGGCGGGCTAGCGGCCCGCGGCCACGAAGTCGAAGTCCCGGAAGGCCGCCTGCTCCGCGGCCGACAGGGGCCGCGCGTCGCGGGGCGGGCTCAGCGCGGGCGGCTCGCCCGTGAACTCCTCGTCGAAGTTGCGGACGTCCGCGCGGCCGGCCAGCGTGGGCACGAAGGGCGGCGGCAGGCGCCGGGCCAGCAGGGCGTCCCAGCCCAGGGCCTGCGGGGCGGGCGAGAGGTCGGCGGGGAAGGGCGCGGCTCACACGCGGGGCGCCCGCCCGCCCGCCCGCAGGTGTGGGTGTGGGAGGGCCCGCGGGGCGGGCGCAGGGCAGGGCGTCTCGGGGACAGCGTCTCGGTGCGGAAGTGCCGGGGACCCGGGGGTGACCTCACCCTGAAGAAGGGCTGCTTCTTCACGTCCTCTGCGTCCCTCTCGCCGGACCCCAACCTCCGCTCTGGGTTCCTCCGCAGCAGCTGGGGCAGCGAGCACCGTGTCATGTCCCGCTCCCGGCCCCAGCGCGCCCGAGGCCCACCCACAGCTGGCGGCCCTCACCCTGCGCATGATGCCGATGGCCTCCGCCGACAGGAAGCGGGGGTAGCGGACCTCGTCGTTGACGATGCTGTCAAAGACCTCCTCCTCGTCGTCCCCTGGGAACGGGGACTGGGGACAGGGAGAGCCGGGGGGAATCAGGCCCCTCCACGCCCAGCCTGGCCCGAGCCCTCTGCTCACGTGGCTCCCGTGGGAGGGTAAGTACCCCATTTTACAGATGCAGAAACTGAGGCCAGGGAGGCGAAGCCACCGCCCCGGGTCACAGAGCACATGGTGGAGGCAGATTCGGACCCGGCCCCAGGGACAGGCGGGGCGGGACGGCCTGGGGCCTCACCTCTCCCACCAGCATCTCGTAGAGCAGCACGCCCAGCCCCCACCAGTCCACCGCCCGCGTGTACGACGTGTCCGTCAGCACCTCGGGCGCCAGGAACTCCGGGGTCCCGCAGAACGTGCTGGTCCGGTCGCCGTAGCCCATCCCTGGGGCGCAGGGCACAGGAGGATACGGGGAGGGTCCCAGCTGCGGCCCCGCCCGGCACGGTGGTCCAGACAGCCCGCCCCGTCCCGGCTTCCACTCCCTCCCCATCTGGTCGCCAGAGGCCAGCCCCTCGGTCCCGCCCCGCCCCTCACCCTCCTTGCAGAGGCCGAAGTCTGCGATCTTGACATAGCCCTCCGTGTCCAGGAGCAAGTTGTCCAGCTTCAGGTCCCTGTGAGGGTGGGGTGTCAACAGGGATGAGCGGGGTCCGGGCCTCCCGAAGCCCGAGGCCCCAGGGGCGGGCCGCGCGCACCTGTACACAATCTTGTGCTCGTGGAGAAACTGCAGCCCCAGCACCACACAGGCCGAGTAGAAGCTGCAGAGAGAGGCCGGTGTGAGGGCCGTGCCTGGCGCCCGGGAGGCCGTCATCCAGACCCGGCTTCCACGTGCTCAAGAGCCCCCAGGCCCCCAGCTGCAGGAGCTCACACGGCCCGGGGCTCGGAGAACACATCGCTGTGGATGTGCAGCATCAGGTCCCCGCCGGCGGAGTACTCCATCACGAAGCACACGTGCTCCGGCGTCTGGAAACAGCCAAAGAGGTTCACCAGGAAGGGATGCCCCGCGCTGGTCACCGCTGCCAAGATCCGCTTCTCACACATCAGGCTGGGCAGGGTGGGGGCAGGGGTCAGAGGCCACAGTAGTTCCCTACGCCCCCACCCTCCCCAGAGTCCTCAGTCACCAGATGTTTGTTGAGGACCTTGCATGGCTGTGCAACCTTGGGCAAATTGCTTAATCTCTCTGAACCTCAGCAGCCTCATCTGCCAGAATCCATCCGCTGTCCTAGTAACAGTCCCCCAACTTCCCTTTGGGGCACTGCCAGGGGTGGGCCAACTGGAGCACCCCATCTCCCTGGCCAGGAACTGGTTCAGGAATGGGGAAGCCAAGCCAATGGGGCTCAATCTCCAGATTTCTGCTGGAATTATTAAGGAAAAGGGCTAACGCTGGTGAATGAGCCTTAAACTGCTGACGAGGAAGAAATCTCTGCCTCCAGAGAGACTGCTTGTATGGGCCTACAAGCAAAGCCCATACAGAGGAAAGAGGAACTGAGAGACATCATCTGAGCACCTGGATACAGCCATGCCTGAAGTCAGCCCATCCCTGGACTTTTCTGATCCAGAGCAATAAATTTCTGTACATGCTTAAGCCTGTCTAAGTTGGGTTCCTGATTAATAAAAGGATGGCAGGAAGATTGCCATCTCAGTGCCTCTACTGGGCATTTACAGGTGGCCAGGCACTGTACAGAATGCTCTAGATGCATCTTCTCATGTAATCCACCCACCGACCTTGCAAGAAAGGCATTATTACTCCCCTTTCACAGATGGGGAGGCCAAGGTTCAGTAGCACAAAGTGACTTCCCCAAGGTCTCTGAGCACATCTGTGGCAGAGGTGGGATTTGAACCCAGGGCCCTGACCCCAAAGCAGCAGCAGGGCAATAGCATGATTAATAGCACAGGCTTCAGACTCAAGTCCTTCAGTTTGAATCCTGGATCTGCTGCTTACTGGCTGTGTGACCTTGGGCAACTTGCTCGACCTCTCTGTGCCATCAGCAGAACAGGGACAGCAACGGTATTTACCTCATAGAGCCGCTGTGAGGAACACGTGAGTTACTGACTGTAAAGCACAAGTGAGTGCTTTCTAAGAGTTATCGTCATTACCTAAGTACTAGCTTAAGAGTGCGAGTGACGGTTACGAGTCACCCTCACTGCAGCTCCAAGGAGGGGCTGCTCTGTCTCCCAGTCCCCGGAGGAGAGGACCGAGGTTCTCAGAGGGCCTGAGCGGGGTCCCACCTCTCCACCTCGTCCCGGGCCACAATGTCCCCTTTCTTCAAAGCCTTGATGGCGAACAGCTCCCCGCTGGGCAGGAATTCAGAGAGCAGCACCTGGAACCACAGCGGGCAGGGGTGGCTTCAGCGGCCAGCACAGGGACCCGGGGACCTGGGTCCCCAACCCCCCAACGCCTGCCCCCACCTCACCTTCCCAAAGTGACCCCGGCCCAGCACCGCCAGGAACTTGAAGTCCTCCAGGGTCAGGGGCGACTTCCGCAGCGGGCTGTGGAGAGGACACTGGTGGGGACAGGGCAGGGGACAGGGTGATGGGAGGTGGGCGGGGGGGGTGTCACCTGCACAGGGTGGGGCCTGGGGCCTCCTGGGTCTCTGAAGGCAGCTTGGGAGAGGTGGCTGTTTCCTGGATGGGGGAACTCTGCAGTGGAGAGAGGTCAGCGTGAGGGGGGTCAGAGGTACCCCATAACCACAACAGCCACCAAGGCCCCTCTCTGACCTCACCTGTCCTCCACTCGCCTCCTTGCTCATTCCCCTCCAGCCACACTGTTCCTCTCACTGTGCCCTGAACACACCAGGCGTGTTTCCACCCCAGGACCTTTGCACGGGCTGGTGCCTACACCAAGAACGCTCTTTTTGGGACACCTGCATGGCTCCTCCATCACCTCCTTCAGGCCTTATTCAAATGTCACCTCCACAGGTGGTCAGCTGATCACTAACAGAACCCCCAGAAGTCCCCATCCCCCCCCGCTCTGCTTTTCTCCTCAGCACACTTCACGATGTAAATATATTTTATCATTTATCTACTTATTCCCTTTATTGGTATTAGCCCTATGGAACGTCTTAATTCTTTACACCGCATGCATATACAACGTTGAAGAGAATCAATATTTTAAATGGAAAAAAATTACCTACTGGTCCATCAACCTCCACTATGGACACAGTTCTAAAAATTCAATCTGTGCAAACAGGGGTACGATGAGAAACACCATCCTCTCCTGCCCCAGCTGCCCTCCTCAGAGCCAGCCGCTGTTAATGACTTCCTAGGTACCCTTCTAGGTGTATTCCACACCCATACAAGCAAAAGTGCCGGCACAGGCTCCACTACTGACAATATCCCAATCGTGCATCTCCCACTGGACAAGCTGTCTTGGCCAGCACACAGAGACCAGCCTCCTTTTTCACCGCTGTGTACTATTCCACCTTGTCATTTATTTAGCAAGGGTTCCTAGATGGATGCTGCGGTTGTTACCACTCTTGCCCACACAAAGCTGCTGCAGGGAACATCCCAGATGTGCATGTGCACGAATGTCCAGGACAGACGTCCAGCAGTGGAGGTGCCGGGGCAAGACCACATCCACTTGTAACTCAGCCAGCTACACCCTCCCCAGGAGATGCAGCAGTTCACACGCCTCCCGTCAACTGTGTGTTTCCCCGCATCCTCCTCAGCACTTGGTGTTATTATGCTTTTGGATTTTTTTGCCAAATTCATCTAATTTCAGGAGGTATCTCATTGCATTTAATGCCACGAAGCGTATATGATCATTATCTTCATTTTAAAAAGTGAGGTACAAAATGCACTCGGTGAGGCGGGCAGGGCAGCAGCTCTCACACGCGTCCACCCGGGCGCCCGGCGCCCCGACCAGAGGTCCATACACTCCGCCTTCTGTACGGCGTGCGTGTGGGTGGGGAAAAGTCAAGAGGAGAATAATGTTTCGTGATCCACGGAAACGATGTGACACACGAACGCCAGCATCACTCAGTAAGGCTTTCCAGGGACACAGCCACGCCACCTGCTCAGCCAGGAGGTGGCAGAGCAGGGATGGGGACACAGGAGGCCTGGCTCCCAAGCCCACGATTTTATCCAAGATAGAGAATGGGGCCACGGTTCTGGCAGAGACATGCTGTGTGACCCAGGGAAGTTCCTGGAGGTCTCTGGGCCTTGAGTTGGGAAGGCCTCCCCTTGTGCTGCCCAGGCTGGGCCTGGGGGAAGGAGGGGGACTCACCAGACTCGATGGGCTGGACAGAGGACCCAGGGGGCTCTTCTGGGGCGAGCTGTCCGAGTCAGCCCCAAGGTTCAGCTTCTCCACGGATATGTCGCTGGAGCACAAGGGACGAGCTGTGTGTGGGAGCCAGCAGCCCGGGAGCAGCCGGAACAGCCGAGACCCCAGGCCCCGCCTCTTACCCTGTGCAGTGGGCCTCGGGCCCCGGAGAAGCCCCGGGGCTGAAGCTGCCCGTGGCCGCAGCGCTGGGGATGAGCCTCCGGAGCAGCCGCACCCAGGTGGCCACGTCGATGTCCATCTGCCTGGCGCGCTGGAACGCCTTCCCTGCGGACGGCGGCAGCGGTCACCCTCCGTGACGCCCCGGACCCCGGCCCTCCCCGCCAGGCCCCGCCCTCACCCTGCTGCTTGGAGAAGATCTTCTTCTGCCGCTGGAGCCGGGGTATCCTCTCAATGACAGGGTTGCGGAAGGTGACCTGCGGGGGGCCTCGGGTTAGGACCCTCGCCACCCCCAGGCAGCGTGGTGGGGAAGCCCTTTGGGGCACAGGAGTGCACACCCCTAGGTTTCGGGGCTCCAATCACCGCGGCCCCGCATCCATCCACGGAGTACTACGCAACAGATTAAGGGGCTATAAAACCAATCCGGGGCCACCTCCTGAAGGGCCATCTTGGACAGGCAAGAAGCAGGTGGCCAGGCCTCCGTCTAGGGGTGGGGAGGGGTCTGACCTAACAAGCTGGACACAGAACCCCAGCACACACCAACCACGTTGTCGAGAGTCCTGACTCTCCAAGTGCGGCCCCAGCCCAGCGGCGTCCACGTCACCTGGGGACCTGCTGGAAACGCAGATTCTCGGGCCCCCACCTGGGCCCCCTGAATCAGACACGCCGGGGGTGGCGCCCAGCAGCCTGTATGCAGCGAGCCCACCAGGGGACGCTGGAGCCCACCCATGGGGGACACCGCTGGTCTAGCTGACCTCTCCCAACTCCAACATGTGGCTGTTTAAGTAAAATGTACGTAAAATTAAAATTCCAGCTCCCCGCGCACACTCGCCACACTTCAAGTGGCTGCGATATCAGACGGGGTGGACAGAGAGCATTTCCATCTGCAACGGAACTCAACCATCGTAGGCTTGCTGACAACAGGACTGCGGAAGGTTCTATCGGATGGTGCCTCGGGAGAGGCCCCAGAACAGAACAGACCATCGCAAGTAATTCTTGAAGGCGAGGAGGGCCGCTGTGAACGCGCCCCCGGCCGCCCCCACCGTGCTCCCTTGGTTTGGACAGTCTGCCTGACGGGACAGCGATGTCACCGTCCTACACTGAAACCGGCCCTGCTCTCTGCTCCTTCCTCCCGCGGTCCTGGTTCCGAGACGGCGGGAGAACTCCCACGTGGGGAAAGGGACGCGGGAGATAAATGCACATATACACAGAACAGGACACGTGTGTACGTCAGGGGCAAATGTAAAGAACTGCGGAGAATGGGCCAGGGACACTCCTTCTCTGAGCCCAGCTTCTTCCTGGGTCAGACGTGACTGACGACAGTCCCTCTCGCAGTGGGTGTTGTGACGATTAACGAGCTAATGCCAGCAAAGCACTGAGGACAGAGCTCGGCGCACACTGCAAGGGGTCACCTAGGGATGCTACAGAGACCACGGGCTCTCACCAGGGCACACTGCAACGTCTGGAGACCTTTTGGATTGTCACAAATGGGGGGGTGCTACTGGCTTCCTGTGGGTGGAAACCAGGGCTGCTGCCCAACGTCCTGCAGCACCCAGCACGGCCCGGCAACCGAGAATGCTCAGGTCCGCAGTGCCGAGGGTGCGACACCCCGATCTGAACCCCACACTGCGGAAGGAATCCCTCTCCTCTGCTGTGGCTCTGGGAGCAATCCACGTCACACCACCAGGTTTTGCTTTTCTTTTCTGGCTTGACAAAATTTTGTTATTTCTTTTTTCTTAATATCGTGCCTCAGAACAAAACCCATCCCAGGGTAAGTCACGTCACTGATGTGACTAATGATATGTACTTTTCTATCAAAGTTCAGAAACCCATAGAAAACTTATCTTCCCCTTCTAGAAAATTGGGAGGAGACGCAGGAAGCATTTTCTCAGGGTCAGGGGTCGGGCGGTACCTCGGCCACCAGGCAGCCCTGGGGTTCCATGTCCAGCTGCACCTCGTGCCTCTCATTGTCCAAGAAATCCTCCAACTTGAGGAATTTGAGGGCGCACAGGCCCCGCTGATCCCGCCAGAATACAGCCAGCTCCAGTTCCCGGGCCTCGAGGGAGGGAAGAGGGCCATCACTTGGGGTGCCCGAGGTCCAGAACCCCTTCTCCCTCAAGCCCTGTCACCCCCAACCTCACTCACCCTCTCCAGTTCCAGGGTGAAGCTCTGGTCCCAGGCACTGGGGCCACACGGCTTCCAGGACGTCTGGCCCACCACTGTGTTATCCAACTTGAGCACAGTGCTGACCTCGCCTGGAACAGTGGGGGCCAGGTGTCAGGAAATGCTGGGGGGTAATCTCTTGTATCTTATTAAACAAGTCCTCCCCCCAGAATATTCTGCTATGCTATCTTTGAAGAAGCTTTAAGGCTGTGCCTTCCACTTAAGGCCTTTAATCGACTTCCAGTTGACTTGTGTATGGTGTGAGGTAGGGATCCATCTATTCTACATGCAGTTCCAGCAGTATACCCCTAAGTGTTTACCCCAGAAAAAATGCACACAGGTATACATCAGGAGATGCACAGGTATAATGCTTTTGTAATGGCCTCAACCCACAAACACCCCACTCTCCACTAAGAGGAGACTTAATATATAAACTGTAATATAGTCTTATAAGCTGAACCATGAAATTGCTGATATTCAACTATTTTTTACCTAAAAAAAAAAAAGGACAGCAACCTGATATGGCTCAGTGCAAGACAACGGACTATTAAACAGGAGTAAAAAATCAACAAATGAACTATAGTTTCACATACCAATGTGGGTAAGTCTCTCAACAGTGTTGAAGGAAAGAAGCCATTACCGGGGAATACATTCTGTATGATTCCAAGTGTACAAAGTTCAAACACCAGCAAAAATTAAACCATATTGTCTTGAGATGCATACATAGGGGCTAAAACTACAAAAAAAAGCAATGAAATGATAACCACAAAAATCAGGAGAGCAGCTACCCCTAGAACAGAGGCAGGGGCTGGAACTGAGGAGGGGGAATCTGGAGAGCTCTATTTCTCAATCTGGGTGATGGTAACATGGCCATTTGCTCTATTGCTGTCCTTTTTTTTTGGTGAGGGAGATTGGCCATGAGCTAACATCTGTTGCCAATATTCCTCTTTTTACTTGAGAAGGATTAGCCCTGAGCTATCATCCGTGCCCATCTTCCTCTATTTTGTATGTGGGACGCCGCCACAGCATGGCTTGACAAGCAGTGCGTAGGTCCGTGCCCAGGATCCATACCTGCAAACCCCAGGCCACCAAAGTGGAGCACACAAACTTAACCAGTACACCACCAGGCCAGCCCCCGTTGTTGTTCTTCTTTTATACATACTTTTTTGCACATATGTATTAGTTTTTTTTTAACCGTGGTAAAATTCACATAACAAAATTTACCATCGTAACCATTTTTAAGTGTCCAGTTCAGTGGCATTAAGTACATTCACATGGTTGTGCAACCATCACCACCATCCCTCTCCAGAACTCTTTTCATCTTCCCAAACTAAAACTCTGTCCCCATTAAACATTAACTTCCCATCCCCTCCCCCAGCCCCTAGGAACCACCACTCTTTCCGTCTATATTAATTTAACTACCCTAGATACCTTATGTAAGTGGGATCGTATTTGTCTTTTTGTGACTGGCTTATTTCACTTAGCATAATCCATGCTGTAGCAGGCATCAGAATGTCCTTCCTTTTTAGGGCTGAATAATATTTCATTGCATGGATGGACCGCATTTTGTCTATCCATTCGTCCATCAGTAGACACTTGGGTTGCTTCCACCTTTTGGCCATTGTGAATAATGCCGCTATGAACATGGGCGTACAAATATCTCTTCAAGACCCTGCTTTCATCTCTTTTCGGTATATACCCAGAAGTGGAATTGCAGGACCATGCGGTAATTCCACGTTTAATTTTTTGAGGACCTGCACGCTGTTTTCCACAGTGGCTGCACCATTTTACATTCCCAACAGCAGTGCATAAGGGGTCCAGTTTTTCCACAGCCTCCTTAAAACTTGCTATTTTGCTTTGTTTATTTTTTTATAGTAACCACCCTAATGGGTGTGAGATACTAGTTTTTTAAATTGTTACAAATGTGGGGCATCCCAAGAGCCCCCACCCCACCTCATCCTTCAAGGCCCTGGACGCCCACTCACCAGTGTTCTCAGCTTCTGCTTTGAGGCTGCTCCGGCCACTGAGGCTTCCACTTCGGCTGTAAAGGCCCTTGGCTGGACGGCTCAGGAAGGGGGTGCGGCTGTCTGGGGTCCCGGGTGCCCCCACCGAGGGTGAGGGGTTCCAAGGGATGGTCTCTGGAAGGTCCCTGCAGCCCACCACGCGCACCTCCAAGGTCCCTGAGAGAGGGGCAGGCTCAGGGGGGGCCACATGTGGGGCAGGCTGAGGGGAGGGCCCACAGTTGGAGTGGGCTCGTCCAGGAGTGGCCAGCACGCAAATGGAGGTTGGTGAGGGACAAGCAGGGTGGGGCAGGGGGTCTGATGCAGGGGTGGCTGTGCCTGGATGTGAGAAATACGGCACAAGGGGGAGGGGCAAGGCTGGTGCGGGCCAGGCTGGGGAGGGGCTCTGGATGCCACGGTTTAGGGACAGAAGAGAAGTTTGGGGGGAGGCTGGAGGTCCAGGAACGGGGAGCAGAGCAGGACTAGGATGAGGGTAGGATTCAGAGGGCTGATCCGAGGTCTGACTGGGGACTAGGGTCTAGGGTAGGGCTGGACTGGTGAGGCAGTGGCTGAGGGGGTAAGGAGGTGGGGCTGGCTGGCCTAGGGGGGCGGAGTCAGAGGTTCAGGGCTGAGGGTTCTGACAGTGAGGGGCTGGGCTGGGGGACTATGGCTGGAGAAAAAACACAGGGCCAGTTGGGGAGGAGTGGGGAAAGAGGATCGGGGGGAGGAGAGCAAGAGTCCAGAATCAGAGGTCAAGCTGGGGCGAGAAGTCCAGGCGGCATGGGGCTGTCTGGCCTGGGGAAATGAGGTCCAGGGCTAGGCGGGTGGGGGTGAATGGGGAAGAGAGGGAAGGAAGGGTGGGAGTCCAGGGAGAGTGGAGAGCCGGGTCGGGGTCTCGGGGCTGGGGGACTCGGAAGGGTCCAGAGTTGCAGGGGTGGGGCCCGGGGGGGGGACCCACCTGTGAGCGGCGCGGGCTTGCACAGGGTGCTGTAGTGCGTGGCGGGGAAGGGCCCGGCCAGGCGGGCGCTGAAGGCTGCGGACGAGGCCGCCGCGAGCTCCTCGCGCAGCAGCCGCCCCTTGGGGTGGTCGGCGGGCAGCTCCCCGAGCCGCCGCTCCAGGGCCTCCCGAAGCAGCCCCAGCTTCTGGTTGGACTCGGTCAGCTTCTCCTGGGCCTGCGGCGGGCGGGGCGGGGCGGGGCCGCTGGGCGGGGTGCGGCCGGGCGCGCCTCCCCAAGGCAGACCCAGGCTCCCCCCTGGACCGGCTAAATCCTACCTGGGGCTCCTTCTCCCGGAGCGGAGCCTCCACACCCTTCACCAGGGCCCTCCCGGGTCGAAGCCCCGCCCCGCCACTGCGGCCCGCCCTCCCGCCCTGAGGCCCCGCCCCCGCCACTGCAGCCCGCCCCTCCCGTCGCTTCGCCCCGCCCCGCCGCTGCGGCCCCGCCCCTCACCTCGCTGACCGCCTTGCGGTCCGGGGCCTTGGCTGCACTGAGCAGACGCAGCACGTTCTTGGCGCCCTCGGCCACCGCGTGCTCGACTCGGAAGTGGTGCCGCAGCTCCTCAATGCGCAGCTCCACGGCCCCCAGGTCCGGACCCCCTGTGGGCGTGGGACACGAGGCAGTGAGGCCAGCCTGGGACCCAGGTCCAACCCGCCCGCTCCCAGACACGCAGCCATCTGCGGGAACAGGCACGGCCAGACATACCACCACCAACATGCATCACGTTTCCCCGAAGGAGGGGGGGTCACGGTGACAGCCGCACTGTCACCGGCAGGCAGACACACTTCCACCCAGACGCAGTCACTCTTATTCAAACACCGTCACCCACAGGGACGGTCCCAGGGACACAGGCTGTCACACGGACAGTCGTACATACAGGCACACTGTTAACACAGGCTTAGAGACAGATACGTTGTCAGGGTCCCACTTCATCCCCAGGGACTGTCACAGGGACACCACAGGCAACTGGACAGTCACAAGAATACAGGCACACAGACACAGGGGCACTTTAAAGAAATCATAGTAACTTTTATTTATTGCTGATGGGAATACAGCTGCCTTCCAGTGCAGGCAGTTTGGCCACATCTATCAAAATCGCAAATACATTTACCCTTTGATTCAGCAATCCTCGCGCAGGGACTTGATCCCCAAGAAACACCTCTGCCCTTGACATCTGTACACAGTTATTCATTGCAGCCTTCTTTTTAAGAGCAAAAGATTAGAAATGACCCAATTTCCTCCAGTAGCAGTCTGGGTAAATGAATGGTGACTATCCATGCAATTAAATACAATGCAGTTGATGGAATGGGGACATCATCACACTGTCACTCACAGGGTGACAGCAGCACTGTCACTTTGTCACCAGTGTAGGCACACTGTCACCCACAGACAGAGGAACACACTCACAAAGATGCAGTCACATTGCCACACAGGGACATTGTCACAGGGGTGAGGTGGATATTACAGAGACACATGCCTTGCCACCCCCTAGGCAAAGAAATATTGTCACAGGGGCAGAGGGACATGGTGACAACACATAAACACCCTATGGGACACAGTCACACTGGCAAAATTCCCGGGGCTCGTAATCCAGCCCAGGGAGAATCATAGGAATGTAATCACACCGCCACGCAGATGAGGCACAGGGACAGGCAAAGAAATGCCATCATACTGTCATACAGGCAGGGGGCCCATTGTGTCAGGGAAACAGACTGACTGTCACATCCAGTATGAAGTCACAGGTTCACAGCCATGGCCCAAAGCAGGACATGGCCAGTCACCCAATGACACAGGGACACGCACAAGGACATACTATTACCCAGAGGCACAAGGTTACGGTCACACTTATCCATGACTGTAGGTTCCAGGGACAGTCTCACTGTCCTGTATAATGAACCAGTCTCAGACCCTGGCATTCAGTCACAGAGAGTCACACTGTCACCCACAGGGGTGTGGCACTCACCTGGACACAAACAGCACAGACACAGCATCACAGGAACCCTGACATTCACCGACACGTTGTCATACAAACACAGTCACACTCTCACCCCCAGGCCTGCTGTCACATGTGCCCAAACAATTGCCAAGACTTTTACACTTACAGGGACAAAGTCACACTGTCACCCAAGGTTACAATGTCGCCCAGAGGCACAGGGACGTGATCAGACCATCACACACTGTCACCAAGAAGCCCACATGGGTATTCACGTGACATTCGTACAACCACATGGACAGTCACGCTGACATCTCCCCCCCGAAGACACACACGTTGTCATCTGAGTTACAAGCCCCACTGCTATGGTCTGAACGCTGTGTCCCCCCAGATTCATATGCTGAGGCCTAACCCCCAACGTGATGGTGTCAGGAGGGGGCCTTTGGGAGGTGATGAGGTCATGGGGTGGAGCCCCCGAGAATGGGATCAGTGCCCCTATAAAGGGGACCCCAGAGAGCTCTCTTGACCCTTCCGCTGTGTGGGACACAGCGCGAAGACGGCTGTCTATGAACCAGACAGCGGATCTGTCGGCGCCTTGATCTCGGACTTCCGGCCTCCAGACTGGGAGCAATAAATGTCTATTGTTTCTAAGCCCCCGTCTGTGGTTCTGTTACAGCAGCTGAACACACGGACCCCCACCAACAGCTGACACCCCTCTCTCTCATGGTGATGCACCAACTATCCTAGTTACCAGGGCAGACACATCCTCCCAGGCTCCAGGCAGCGTCACGGTAACACTGACACACACCAGGAGCACAGACACAGTCACCCCGGCTCACAGTGCATCAAGACGCTGTCACAACTTCAGGTTGACAATCAGGTTAAGACCCCCCCAGGCATTCATACCCAGAGACACACACGCTGTGGACACCCACAGTCCTACACAACAGAGGCCAACGTGACAAGGCAACCACCCAGTCCAGGGGTCCGCAGTCTTTTTCAGAAAAAGCCAGAGAGTACATATTTTTGGCTTTGCAGAGCACACAGGCCCCGTTGCCACTGTTCAGCTCTGCTGCTGCAGTGCGAAAGCAGCCTTAGGTGACAGTAAATGAACGGGCGTGGCCGTGTGCTAATAAAATTTTATTAAAACAAAAGGGGGGGGGTGGGTTTGTCCCCCAGGCTGTAGTTTGCCAATACGTGATCTAGTGCAAACCTCACATGGGACAAAATGGGAAACTGAGGCCCAGAGAGGCTTAGGAATGGGCTCCAGTCACACAGTGAGTCACAGCACCCACTTCCCTGCCTCAGAAAGGAACCCCTCACAGGGCTAGGAGCTGAGCTCTGGAAGGTGGAACGCAGGCTAGGCTGTCTCAGGGTGAGGGGCTCACCTTGGGCCTCATCTGGGGCCACGTGGCTTTCCAGCTGGCCCGCCTGCAGTGCCCGGCGGAGTTGCATGCGGATGATGTCGATCTTGGTCTTACTGTCCTGCAGCATCTGCTGGGCCGTCAGCAGCAGCTTCCGGTCCTGGAGGCACAGATGGGCCATGAGGGGAAGGCTGGGCGGCCGGGGTCTGACCACTAACCCTGCAGTCTGACCACAGTGTGCAGGCCCTGAGCGACTGTGTGACCGTGTTCATGTGTGGGTGTGACAGCATGTGCATCCGTGTGTTCCTGGGTGTAGAGGGAGATGTAGCCCATAGCATTTGAATCCTGGCTTTACCACCTAACAGCTGTGTGGCTTCAGGCAAGGCGCTCAACCTCTCTGGGCCTGTTTCCTCACCTGCAGGAATGGCGGCACTAATAGCACGATCCCCATCGGGGTGGGGCCAGAAGGAGCTAATCTGCGTAGGGTCAGAGCCGTGCCCGGCGCCAGCAGGCCGGTATGGATGTCAGCCACGAGCCTGGCATACATGTGGGTGAGTGTGCCCCTGGCGGGGGTAGCCCTGCAGCCACGTGGCTGAGCCACAGGGTGATGGGGTGTGTGTGAGCCGGTGTGCAGTAGGCGGGTCCAGACGTTGGCGAGCCCAGCTCACTGCACGGAGGTGACCACACAGCCCAGGACCCTGCATGTGCACAAACGCTGTGCACAGAGGCTGTGTGCTGCCCCAACAGTGGACACCCTCGAGTCTCTGGGGTAACTGAGCGCGTGTCAGGGCACAGCCTCTGCCGTGTGTCTGACGCCTGACGTCACCCACAGTCACACTGCTGCCCATGTGCTCCCACAAGCCGCCCACACCCGTCCTACCTCCAAGTCACCTGTCAGCCCCTCTGTCCCCAACCCAGAGGGTCCCCGGGTCCCCTGGGGGCAGACATGGGCGGCTCTGTCCCCCACGCCCCGCCTGTGATCTGCACGTGGGGTACGCGCAAGCCGGCCCACCTTGGTGCTGCCGTTGCTGTACGTCTGGATCATGTTCTCCGCCCCCTGCTTCACTTTCAGCTCGATGGCCAGCTGCTTCTCCAGGCCGGCCACGCGGCTCAGGCTGGTGGCCGAGCAGGCCGGGCCGCCCGCCCCGGGGGACTGGGGGGCATCTGGGTGGGGCAAGTAGAACAGAGTCACCACAGCCCTCACCTCCATCTGCCTGGGAGGCTCTGTCCAGCGGAGAGGACCGGCCCTCTGTCCGGCCTGGATCCCGCCCCCAGGGCGGGGGAAGGAGGAACTGGGGGCCAGGGCCCAGAGGGTCCAACCACCTGGCCCTCCCAGGGAAACCCCCTCGGGGCTGGGACAGGACTGGAATGAACGAGCGGGCCAGCGTCCAGGCGTGCGTGAGTCCGCGGTGTTGGTGTGAGTGTGTACGGCACCCCCGACCACTTACACGGCTGCGTGGGAGTCCGTGGGTGTGGGTGTGGTTACGTCTGTGACCCGCACGGCGTTGGCATGACTGAGCGAGTGTGTATCTCCCCAGGTGCTCGTGTAACTACCTGAGACACCTGAGTTAGAATGACCGCGTGAGGCCCTGGGGGCCAGGGTGACCCCATGCGTATGTTTCTGACTGTTGGCACAAGTGTGTGTTCAGATCTCCAGGTGCTGGAATGACTGAGTGTCCGGTGTCGGCACAGCGTGTCTTGGGATGGTGGCACGGCTCTGTGAGTCTGAGGAGTGGGCTGACTGCGGGGACTCCGGGTGCGGATGTGACTGTGTGAGATTCTGGGTGGTGGCTACCCTGTCTCTGAGGACTCACGTGACAGTGTCAGTCTCTGGCTGCCAACACGCCCAGGCGGTGTAGGGTGTTGGTGAAAGTGGCGTGAGGCTTCAGGGCTTGTCCGATTGTGCGTGTAAGTCTCTGGCTGTAGACAGGACGGTGTACACCCGTAAGGGACGGGCAGCCGTGTGTGCATGAATCGCTGGGGGTTGGTGTGACCACGTGCAAGAGTCTCTGGGTGTCGTCTGTGTGTTGGTGTGACTGCGAGGGTCTCTGGCTCCTGACGTGACGTGTGTAAGGGTCTTTGGTGGCAAGATGAAAAAGTTCTGCAGATCCTTGCACAACCACATGAACCTGCTCCTACTGCTGAACGGCACACTTAAACATGATCCGTTTCATGCTGTGGTTGTTGACCACAGTTAAAAGTGTCTTAAAAAACACAAATTAAAGAACAATTCTAGAGTCTTTGGGTGCTGTCCGGGTGTTGGTACGACCGTGTGGGTCTTTGGATGTTCGTGTGTAAGTCCCGCGGGCTTGCCCGGGTGTGGGTGTGGCTGTGTACACCTTTCTCTGGGTGTTGGTTTGCTGTTTGCTCTGATGCCATGCTGAGGGTCGATGTGTCGTGACCGAGTGTGTCTCCCGGGGGTCCGTGCAGGCGGGGCTGGCTGCGCTCTGGGGGACTCGGGGTGAGCCCGTGGCAGGGGAACCCCTGGGCCCCGCCTCCCCGGGGCAGGCCGGCTCACCGCGGGCAGCAGCCACGGGATCGGGCAGCACCACGTGGGCGTGCAGCTCCTGCAGCTGCTGGTGCAGCAGGTCCAGCCGGCGCGAGGAGCCGCGCAGCAGCAGCTCCACGGGGCCCAGACTGCGGCCCAGGTCGGTGGTGGCGCGCCGCAGGTTCTCCGCGCCCTCCTTCAGCTTCAGCTCCTTGCGGATCTCCCGCCGCAGCCGCTCCCGCTCCAGCTCCAGCTGCTGCTGCACCCCGGGCGCCGCCAGGTCCGCGCCAGCCAGGCCCAGCTGCTCCAGCAGGGGCAAGCTGCGCGGCTCGCTCTGCGGGGGATGGAGCGGGGTCAGGGGGGCCAGGGCTCGGGGTGCAGACCATACTCGGCCAGCCTGGCCTCCTCCTGGACTCCGGAGACAGGGCCTGGTCCACACCCTCTCACCCCCAAAACTGGGAGGGGAGACCCGTCCCTGTCCCTGATCCTGACTCCCCCAAACTGCGAGGTCCCAGGGGCAGGGCCTCCTTCCTTCCCCGTCCCCTCAGACTAGGGGACATCACAGGTACCATCCCATCTCCCTTCATCTGCTCCTTACGGAGGAGAGGCCCCATGGCCCCACCACTGTGCCCCCCAAAGTAGGGGACCCCCAAGGACAGCCCTTGTCTCCCTTCCACTGTCCCCAAATGACAAGGTCCCGAGGGCAGGCCTGTTATCCCCTCTGCTGCCCCAAACTAGCAGGTCCCAAGGGTAGCCCCCATCCATCCTCCAGTGTCCCCTAAACTAGGAGGCCCCAGGGCAGACCCCATCTTCCCTCTGCTGCTCCCCAAACAAGAAGTATCAAGGGCAGGCCTCTGCTGTCCCCCCAAACCATGGGGTTGGGTCCCGAGAGTAGGCCCCTTCTCTTCTCTGCCGTACCCCCATACTAAGGAGGTCCCTGAGAGCTCCCCTCCTCTCGGCCTCTACGACTGGGACCCTACAGAGCAGAGCCCGGTCTCCTTCCTCCTCTGCCTCCCCGACCTGCGAGTCCCAAAAGGCCCCAGTTTCATCTTCCAAACAGAAAACTCCAAGCCGAGAGCTCCATCTCCTCCCCTCCGTCTAGAGCCAAGAGGTGCCGAGCGCAAGGCCTCACGCCTGTGCCACGGGGGGCCTCTTCCGCCAGCCCCCCATAGGGACCCAGCCCCACCTCCAGCTCCGGGTCCATCCTGGGTCCCGCTGGGGCCCCGCCCTCTTCCTGAGCCTCGGCCCGCCGGGCCCCTCAGCCGCCACTTCCTCTTTCCTGTCAGCTCCCAGCATCCCCTGCGCTGGGCCAGCTCTGGGGCATCTAGGGGACCTTCTTCTCACACCCACTCCAGGGCCGAGCTGCTTCTCCAGAGGCGACCCAGGGACGGCCCTCTCTCCCGTCCCAAGGGGACGCCCCAGGTGCCCACAGCATGCACACACTTGCACGCCCACTAGTGTGGACGTGGAGAGCAGGCCCCCCGAGTGTCCACAGGCTCCAGGGCTGACTCGGAGTGCACACACTCTCACAGACCTACAGGCGTGTGCACGGGACACAAGCTACTAAGTGTTTGCACGGCCCCACACCTACCCTGTGTACACTGACAGGCACATGCCCACGAGGGCTTATACGGGTCAACCCCCTTCCCGCAGATGCAGGCCGCCCCAACTTCCGCCTTCCTCTCAGCCCGGTCACCGCGGCTGCTGACCACAGCTTGGAGGCCTAGGGCCCGCCGCCCCTCCCAGAGGCCCACACCACAGGAGGCAGCGCTGGAGGGCTGGGGCGAGGGTGCCCCCAGACCAGTGGCCCACTGAAGTTCAAGTATGACCGCCAACGATAATAGCGGTTATTACAAGCTCCACGCAGGGTGGCCGATGCAAGCCCACGAGGCGGGGGCTGTTATCATAAACTGACGCCCGGAGCAGTGACATCCCTGCCCCAGGATCCCACAGCCAGCAGGAGGAAGGGCTGGGATTTAAAACAGGAGGCCCAGAATCCACGTGCTGGCTGCGTGCCCCATGTCACTGCCCCCCCCCCCGCTGTGGGAACCCAAGTCACAGATGAGAGAAGTCTGCCTGGCTCCCTACCGAGCTCGAGGGAGCTGCCCCGTGAGGGTTCATTCCCACAATCCTGCCAACCCCCACATCAATCCTCAGCAGCTGCCATCATCCCCCCACTTTACAGATGAGGGAACTGAGGCTCGGAGGTGACAGCGGCAGCTCGCAGTGGGGGGATTTCGCCCCCCACCTCTGGGGGCATCTGACGACATCCACGGACGTTTTGGGTTGTCACAACTGGGGATGGGGAGATGCTACTGGCGTCTGCGGGGTTGAGTCCATGGGTGCTCCTCAACATTCTAGAGTGCACAGGACGGCCCCACCTCAATGATTCAGCCCCAAGCGTCCACAGTGTGAGGCTGGGAAACTGTGGACTGAAGGACAGATCACACCCTGGGCTGCTGACCAGGACCACCGGTCAGGACTTCACAGCTGCACCGCCTGCAGAGCGCTCTCTGCGTCTCTGTCTCTCCCCGTGAACGCTCTCGTAGCCCCATTTTCCTGACGGCAGAATTGAGGCCCAGAGAGGTGAAGGCACGGGGCCCAGGAGGGGGCTGTGAGGAAGGGACAGCCTGGAATGTAAACTCAGGCTCAAGTAACACTACCCACTCCCAACCAGGCCCCGCCCACTGCCCAGCCCCACCGTCCCCAGCAGGCAGAGCAGAGGTACAGGCATCAGCAGGGTCAGCCCAAACGGGGGAGAGGAGGAGCAGGCTCCCCAGCCTGCCTCTGACGGCGGTGGCCTGAAAATACGCAGGGCGAGAGGGAGGGAGGCCCAGCCTCCCGGGTTCTCTTCCCTTGGGTGACTCACTCCTGCCCAGAGGGCAGGGGTCACCTGAGGGCCAGCAAGGCGAACCCAAGAATCAGGGGCCTGGCCCAGCCTTGGAGGATCCCTGCTCCCCCTCTCCCACCATGAAGCAGGAGACCCCAGGTCCAGGGGGCCCACCTCCCAGAATCCCCCTTCCCAGAGCGGCCAGGGGCCTAGACCCCCACGTCCGGAGATTTCAATGCTTTGGGCGTTTCCGGAATCTGCACAGGACATCCGTTTGCCGGACACAGAACAGACAGGCACACGTCGGGACAGACAGAGGGACAGGGTGGCAGGGCCAAGCAGGCAGCAGAAGAGGATGACGAGGAGGGGAGAAGAGAGCGAGCAAGAGAAGGGAAGGGGGCCAGGGCGCGGGTCCAGCCTGGCTCCGGGAGTCACAGCCTCGATCCGGGTCGTGTGTGCTACCCACCAAGTGCATGCATGTGCCGGGGGATTACTGCACAGCCCGCCCAGGGCCGGGACCCCGGCCCTCCCCGGCCGCAGGATCTGACCTTGTGTGATCGGCAACACCAGATACGCCCAGCTCCTCGGCAAGGCTGGCAGGCCATCAGCAGGACTGGGGTGGGGGACAGAGGGTCACGGGGGAAACACAGAGGGGATCGGGGGCAGGTGCAGAAGGAGACGAGAACCCAGTTACACGGCAACCACACGAGGGAGGGACGGTGAGGCACTAACGGGCCCCCAGAGGCACGGGACATGTCTCAGATGTGGGTCACTGAACCAAAGAAGGCCGAAGTCACCCTGGCTCTGCTTGTCACAGATGGGGAAGGTGAGTCCAGGGCTGTGAAGTCCGCAAGGTGGCACAGGGAGAGACTGGCTGGGCGGCAGGTTGGTGCCAGTCACCTGCGCGTGTGTGTTTTTGTGTGTGCGTGGGGGGTGACCCAGTCCTGTCACCCATGTCCAGGTAGGACTCCAGGTAGGAGAGAACTCCCAGCCTGTTGACCTGGACACTCCCCACCTGGGATAAGGTTCCACCTGGCAGCCTCGAGGGTGGCCGCGTGGGTCCCCCAGCCCCCTGACCTAATGAGATGACTTGGGCACTTCCGCCAACAGGTGCCAATCTGGATGGCGTCGGGACCATCGTAAAGCTCAGTCCGGAGACGGGGGCGCCGGAGCTTTGTTGTGCGGGGGAGGGGCACGGGCCGGCGGCCTCCTCCCCTCCCGGGGCACCGCGCCAGGCACCTGCCCCAGGTGGAGCGGCACCTGCCGGGAACCGGGAACCGAACGCTGGGTGGCGGGGGCGACAGGCACCGGGCCGCACAGCCAGCCGCGGACGCCCCAAGTCCAGCCTCCGCGCGCCCCCTCTAATTCCCGGGGAGGGGCGGAGCTTGGGGTGCGGCGGGACCTCCCGCTCCCCAGTGCGGACCTCCACCTGCCGCGCAGGGGCCGCGCCCGCCTCGCCGTGCCCGCCCAGGGAGGGGCGCCGGGCGCTCGGGAGACCCCCGCCCGGTCCCGGGGCCGCGGCAGCGCGCGGGGGCTCCCGGGCGCGCGGCGGCCGCAGGTGCGCCTACCTGCACGGCGTCGCTGGCCATGTCCTCGCGCCGCCCGCCAGGGGTCCCCGCGCGGAGGGAGGGGCGGAGGAGCGCGCGTGCGCCCGCGGGCGGGGAGGGGCGGGCGCGGCTCGAGCCCCCGCGCGGCCCGCTCCGGCCTGCTCGGCTGCGGCCCCGCCTGGCCAGGCCGCCGCGTCCGCGCGCCGCGCCCTCCGGCCCCAGCGGCCGCCGGGCCCGGTCACGTGACCGCCGAGGTCGGCGCCCGGGGAGGGGGCGGGGCGAGGGGCGCGGCTCCCGGCGGCCCCCGGGGCTGCGGGGTCCCGCCTGCAGGCCCCCCGCCCGCCCCGGCCTCCTCCCGGGCCCGCAGGGGTCCCCGGTTTGAGCGCGCGGGAACCCGGGGAGAGCAGTGAGCCGCGCGAAGGCGGGGAGTGGCGGAGGCCCTGGGACCTCCGGGAGACAAGCCCTGGGCAGATCTGGGTTCACGTGCCGGCACCCCATGCCTGGGGGGAGCCCCAAACCCTAAGAGCGCCCCATCTGGGAAACAGGAAGGCGTTTCCCGCCTGCCCCTCGAGTATGGATAAAGTTAAATGAGACAGTGCGCGCCAAGTGCCGAGAACACAGTAAGCGCTCGATAAACGTCAGCTGCTGTCATTTTTAATGCTATTGTCGTTATGAAAGGGGGTCTGCATCCCAGCTCCGTCGCTGACTCGCTGGGGGCCCTGCGGCTGCTGAGCCGCAGTTTTCCGGCTGTAAAATGGGGACCAGCCCCTTCTTCTGGGCTGCTGCGTGCAGGTGGCGCTCCATAAATGCAGACTCGTGCCCAAGCGGAGGCGGAGGGTGGAGGCCTCTGAGGAGCCGCTCCAGGGTCTCCGGAGCGTGCAGTTTGGCTCGGGGCCGACCCCGCACTCCCTTAGAAACGCGGGGACTGAGCCAAACCGCGGTCCCCGGGGCGCGGGTCGGGGAGCGCTCCCTGGCGGCGGTGCCTGGCACTGGCGCCCTCCGGGGACCCGCCCGAGCGCGGAGAGCTGAGGCGCCTTGGTTACCTGCGGCTCCGCGCCGTTCGCGTGGTCCCATGGGCCAGGGCGCGATGTTTTCTCTTCCCCTTTTTCCTTTGGGCGACTCTTTGGGGGATTTTAACAGAGAAAAAGGAGGAGGAGGAGAAATTATGCCAATCCAGAATCCACCCACCTCTCACCCCTTGCACGACGGCCTCCACCAGGTCCAATCTCCATCAGCGCGCGCCTGGACCAGAGCAGTCGCCTCCTCCCAGGTCTTCCGGCTCCTCCCTGGATCTCAGTCTCTTTTCCCCACAACAGCCCAAGGACGCCTGTGAACACCTGAGTCAGGTCACAGCCCTCCTCTGCCTAGATCCCTCTATGGCTCCCACCTTCCTCAGAGTAAAAGCCAAAGTCCTCCCCGCAGCCCACAAGGCCCTGCACGATCCGTCCCCTTCACCTGCCCTGTCTCCTCTCCTCCCACCTCTGCCCCTTGCTCACTCCCTGCAGCCACATCAGCCTCCTGGCTGTTCCTCGTATATTTATCCATTGAATTAAAGAACCCTTTGGGAAAAAAACCCTTTGAGCTAATTCTTTTGCTCCTGATTTTTGAACCTTTTCCAGGGGCTCAAAGAGAAGCCCCTCAGCCCAATTATGGGGCCAGGATGTTAACGGCCCTTGCCCGGAGGGACATGGCACCCTCCTCTAACTCTCCAGCCCACCCATTTTACAGTGGGGAGGATGTGGCAGAGCAAGCCTCCGAGGCAGCCCAGGGCCCGGGCCACCTTGTCCAGGGATGGGCCCTCTGCTGCCTGCCAGGTTGTGGGCTGCCTCCCCGGATGGAGCTGGGGAACCCTGCCAAATTCTCACTCCAGCCTTCCGGCATTCGTTTACTCAGTGAATATTTATCGATGCCCTCTGGGGACTTTGGTGGCACTGGAAACAGAGTTGTATTCCCAGCTTGAAACTCGGAGACCAAGGGCTAATTGTACAATTGTACAATTTCAACCAAATATGAAAACTGCACCGGCACCTCCCCACAGCTGCGCTGGCCCCTTTCCCATCCACAGGGGGCCTGGGAAACCCTAAATCACACACTCACCCCCGCCTGCTGGAAAACCTGTCTGTGGCTCTCTGGAGCTCTTCAGAAAAACTTTCCACCCCTCACAAGGTGGTCCTGTCAGGCCTCTGCCCACTTGTCCAGCTCCATTTCCCTCCACTCCCCTTATGCCCATCCAGCAACGCTGGCCTTGCCTCTGTTCCTCAAGTGTTCTCACCTTACTTCCAACCACAGGGCCTTTGCACTGGCTATTCCTTGGTCTGGAATGCCCCTCCATCACATCTCTCCAAGGCTGGCCTCTTCTGATCATGTAGGTCTCTGTTTCTTTTTTCTTTCTTTCTTTTTTTGCTGAGGAAGATTGGCCCTAAGCTAACATCTGTGCCCATCTCCCTCTACTTTGTATGTGAGACGCCACCACAGCATGGCTTGATGAGCAGTGCGTAGGTCCGCACCTGGGATCTGAACTCGCAAACCCCGGGCCACTGAAGCGGAGTGCGTAAACTTAAGCACTGCGCTACTGGGCCGGCCCGCCATGAACTTTTACATATGTATACACCCCTGAAGCCCCACCCAGTCCACCCCCTGCTGCATGAGTTTTGTGCCCTTTGCATCCTCTTTCTGCAGATCCCAGCATCACAGATTAAATTTGCTTGTTCTTGAACTTCACACCATATGGAATCATTTTATGATTCTTTCATGTCTGGATTCTTTCACTCAACATGTTTTGTTTTCTGTTTAAATAAAATTCACATACCATAAAATTCACTCTTTTTTAAGTGTGCAATCCGTGATTTTTGGTATCTTCACAAAGAACATGACGTTTCTGAGATCCATCTGTAATGCTGTGCGTATCAATCATTTATTCCTTTTCTTCCTAGTGGTGTTCCACGGTGTGGATGGACCACGGTTTCTTTAGCCATTCACTCGCCGACGGACATTTGGCTTGTTTCCAGTCTGGGGCTTTTATGCATAAAGAATGTTCATTGCTCGTATCTTTCTGTGGGTAAAGTGGCTCGTTGACTATTAGATCTTAGGAGGGTTGCTTAGAGATGACGATGACGTAGGTGCCTGTTTAACCCAACGGGTCTCATTGGGGGTGGTTTTATCCCCTCCCCCAGGAGGGACACTTCTGGAGACATTTTTGATCGTCACGACTGGTGGGAGGGGTGGGTGCTGCTGGGATCTCAAGGCCGGGGATGCCGCTCAGCATCTTCCAGTGCAGAGGACAGCCCCACCCCAGAGGACGAGCCAGCCCACATGGCAGTGCCAGGCTTGCGAAACGCGGTTCACCTTATTACAAACTGCCAAATCGGGTTCCAAAGCAATGCCCTCGTTTCACACGCCCGCCAACAGAGGACTAGAGTTCTGGTTGCTCCACGCCCTTCTCGGTCCTTGGTACCGTCAGTCTTTTTCTTTTTAGGTGTTTGGGTGGGTGTGTTTTAAATCATTTATATCTTAAAATAATTCTGAAGTGAATCAAGCCCATATGACAAATGTTAACATGTGTTCATCTTGGGTGGTGGATGTACTTTAGGAGGCTCTGATCTTTTCTGGATTTAAAATTGGTGTATATATATATATATTTTTTTTTTTTTTTAAATAGTAGAAGCACCCCCTGGCCTCACAGATGGTGGGTGTGCTGGGGTGTCTTCCTGTTTTCCCAGACTTATCAACTGGACTCAACTGGCTTTGGCTGCCTCCTCCATAACTCACCTCAGATGATCTAATTAATCCGAGCCCGCCTCCACTTGCTTTCCTGGGGCGCCTCCTCTCTCCCGGGGGGCTGTTTTTCTCCAGGCTCCCGAGTTACCTGGCTTTGGCCTCTATCTCCACCTTCAGGGGATGCAGCCAAGTCTAATGGAGGGAGATGGCCTGGACTTGAATCCTGCCCCCTTGGGCCTGGGACTGACCCCTGTGCATGTCAGGTCACCCACTTGGCGATGGAGATGCTAATGCACGCGCCTTGGCCAGCCGCTCCCAGTGTGGATTCGATCTGTTGACACATTTAGATTTCTCAGAACCAGGCTGAGCACCAGGGTGGGGGACTAAGATGAGAAGTACTGGCCTCAGGGACAATATTTAAGGGGGTGCCAAAAAACCCTCAAGATACACAATGTTTTACTGCAATATTTTTTCAAAAATCAAAATAATGCAAAAAATCCAAATAAAGCCAGGATCAGTAATCCTGATCTTTTCCTCCTGCCTCAGGCACCAACAGGGCTCGGTTCCACAAGGCACAGCTAACTGATCCTGTCTTCACTTAGAATTTTGCCACAGTGTTCCTCATAGATTTTTAAAATTAGTTTTGATTTTAAAACAGTGCATTCAGACATGATTTATCTTGATGCCTCCCCCTCATCCTGGCCCTGCTGGGCACACAGGAGGTAGGTGCTCTGTGTGTGTTATGGTGTAATTATTACTACAATGTCTACTTTATAGCATATGAAGCCTTCTTCTGGTCTGCATTGACTGGTTTCTCTTCATTGGGCTTTTAGGCTGAAGTTGTACCTCTAGTGACTTCAGCTCTGAATCTGCAGTCTAGAATATGGACCCCACGATAGCCTACCCTGAATGAGATTGAGAAGCTAGAACCTTCCTGGAAAACCGTGGAGGAAGGTTTCACCGTGTCGGGGCGTTAGGGAGACTGGAGCGCTGGAAGGGCCTGATCCTGTTGGCCCTACTTACCTCCCCGCCCCCTCGAAAATCCCCCAATCAAAACACAGCTGCGAAAAGATTGACAATACCAGCCGTGGGCAAGGATGCAGAATAACCGGAACTTTCACACGCTGCTAGTGGGAGTGTAAAGTGGAACAACCAATTAGGAAAATTGTCAGGATCTACTAAAGTTGAACAGACACGCCCCACGCCCCACCATTCCCCCCCTAGGTATTTACCCTAGACAAGTGAACTTAGGTTTGCAAAAATACTTGTACATGCTTTATTAATAACAGCCAATCGCTGGAAACAAATAAATGTCCATCAGTAGATGAATGGAGAAACTATACTGGCTATATTGTGGTATAGCCACACAGTGGAACACTACTCGGCAATGAAAAAGCACAAGGTATTGGTATGTGCAGCAACATGGACAAATCTCAAAACATTTTTTTGAGCAAAAGAAGCCAAATGCAATACATGATTCCACTTATATTCAACCCAAGAACAGACAAAACTATAGCGATAGAAATCCACAAAGTGGTTGCCTGGGAGGGGTGGGAGAGAAGGGGTGTAGTTGACTTGAGAGAGGCACAACAGAACTTTCTAGGAGTGATGGAAATGTTCCATAGCTTTGCCTGGCAATTGCCACTCGGGTGACAATCGTCAAAACTTGTGGACTTGTTCCTTTTACAATAAACTACCTCAGTAAAGTACTGGGGGGGAAATAATTTCATACAAGGAAAAAGTGAAATTTAAAAAAAGTTCTATGAGGAAACCCTGGTTTTGGTTTTGTGGCCTCCACCTGCACGGCCACTAGCACAGTGTCTGACCCAGGACGTGACCTTCAGCAAACGGGAACTACTGCTTCCGACCACTTCTCTCCCTCCAGGCCCTGAGGGGCCCCTTCCGCACTGCACGCCGGGGACGTTCCAAGCTCCCAGTCCTTCTGCGAACCCTCTCAGAGCCCCACCTTGGAGGACCAGGAGGCCGCGGGCTCACGCCCACTCAAAGCCCTGAGCTCCGCGCCCAGCGTAGAGGCCACATTCCATGAGCGTGACAACCCTTGCTACGGGACAATCACCTGGCTTCGATCGCCAGTACTAAACATGGCGGCACCCACCGAGGTCAAAACTCCGATCACGTGACAGCACGCGGGTCGACTGGGGCCTCGGCCTGCCCACTCGAGCGCCTACTTTTAGATTGACCAATGAACCCGAGGCACGAGACACGCCCTCTTTCCTCTCTCCACCAATAGCCTCCCGACGTCTCTCGCAAGGTCCAATCACCGCTTCCGCCTCTCTTGAATGAAAAGCGAGTGGGCCAGTGAGCGGAGCCGCAGTCGGACGCAGGAGGCAGGAAACGCGACAGCTCTGGTCGAGGCGCGAGACCGGTAACCGGAGTCGGGCGGCTCTTCTGGCAGCACGCGGAGGCGAACGGGGAACCAGGTGAGCGGCGGGCCCGGGGCGCGGGGCCGCGGTGCGGGGACGTCGGGCCTGCGGGCGAGCGGGCGAGGGGAGACGGCGGGGCTTGAGGGGAGGAGGAGGAGAGGGCGCGAGACAAGGGGGGGCGGGGCAGTTGGGGCGACCGGCGCGCGGCGGCAGCCGTTGGGTGCCGCGGCGCATGCGCAGGGGGCGGAGCGGCCGTTGGCGCGCGGGGCGCGGGGCCCGCTTCCGGGAGGGGCGGTCATGGCCGCCGCGGGCCGCGCCCGAGCCCGGGGCCATTTGGGGAGGGGTCTGGGGGCGCGGAGGGAGAAGCCGGAGCTCCTAGGCGGGATGGGCCGATCCGAGTCCGAGGGGCTCCCCTCCCCCCGCCCTCTTGCTGCTGCGTGTGTAAGGGGTGCGGGGTTCCAGAGACTTAGGGCAAAAGAGATGTTCCGGGAGGGAACCTACTCCGAGGTGGAACTCCGCTGCGGGACTTGAGGGTGAAAGGCTGGCTTGCGTGTGGAGCTGTCACTCACCTGCTGTCAGCTTCCAAGTCCGCCCGCCCCGGGCCTCGCCGTCCCGGCCCGTCTCTGGGCCGGACAGACCCCGCCACATCCCCTCCTCCTGATTTCACTTGCTTCGAGCTTTAGATCCTGTCTGCTTACATTCTGGAAAGTGTCGTGCCTCAGATTCACTCTGCCCCCGAGTCCGTGGCCCCGTCAAAATAAAACGACCGCCTTTGACCTCCGTATTTCTTCTGAATCCACCGTCTCCTCTGGGTCACCCAGGTTCGAGGGACAGCGTAGGTGACTGGCTCTGGCATGGCCAGACTCTGTGCCTTGAGGCATAGCCGCAAGGCCAGTGAGTCCCCCAGGGGTGGTCCCACCGGGTGGAGTGCTCCCCCCTCTTCCCCATTAAGAGTGCCCCACTCTTGTTAATCCTCTGTCAGTGGCTCGCTGGTTTGCCCTGCGGCTGGTCTGTCCCCACTCCCTCTTCTCCGGAGTAAATTGCTCCTGGGCGAATCCTGATTGAGTCACCTCGTCGGCGTTGCCCTGCTTAGCACGTGAAGTAGGAATACCCTGGACCTGACCAGCTCTTGCGGCTTTGTCTTCTGCCTCCTCCGTTCCCCACAGGGTCTGGGACTTCTTCGAGGACTGAGTTTTCCTGGTTTCTATTCTTGCTGCCTGGGAAATGACCTCCCCTGTCTTCGCCAGTCCGAATCCTCAGGGCTGGTATCAGGTCATCTCTTTAAGAATCAGGATGAGGGGTCCTTGCTTACTTTAGACCCTACATTCTGTCTTGAGGCCTTGATTCTAGTTCCATTGATTCTAGTTCTAGATTCAGCCGTTGCTGTTGAGAGCTTACCTGATGTATGCCAGGCCTGTTCTAGGTGCTGGGCCGGGCAAGGGGGCTGGCGTGAGTGGAGGGGGTGCTTTTAGGTTGGGGCCAGTAGGAAGTGCCCTTCTGGAACAGCAGAGACCTGAAAGGAGTGGGAGATTCGTGACGAGCCCAGGCAGCAGGAACAGCACGTGCAAAGGTGCTGAAGCGTGTTTGAGGCACAGCGACGAGCTCAGCGAGTGAGGGTGATAGGGAGACGGCGTCTGAGTGAAGAGGGGCAGGGCCTGGTGGACTGTGCTGAGAACCCTTGACTTAGCTTAGGCAGGATCTTCTGGCTGCTGTGGGGAGAGGAGTGCGGGGTGGGAACAGGGAGACCAGTGAGGCGGCTTTTGGCATAATGCAGGCTAGAAATGATGGTGCCCAGGTGCCAGTCAAGTGACAGTGGACATGCTAACTGTGGTGTACCGATACAATGGAATATTACTCAGCCAAGAGAAGGAATGAAATTCTGATAGATGCTGCAATGGGGATGAACCTCAAAAACATTATGCTGAGTGACCGAAGCCAAGCACAAATGTCACGTGTTGTATGCTTCCATTATATTAAATGTACAAAATAGGCAAATTCATAGACAAGAAAACAGATTAGTGGTTGCCAAGAGGGTGGGGGGGTAGGATGATAGCTAAAGGGCAGAGTCTTTTTGAGGTGAAGAGATGTCCTAAACCTGACCGTGTAATGAGTGCGCGTGTCGATGCTTACACTAAAATCCACAGAGTTGCATGTTTTCAGTGGTGCATTGTATAGCATGTAAATATGTCACTAAAACTGTTCAAATTTTCAAAAAAGGAAGGTGAGGGGAGCTTGGGACCAGCAAGGCCGCAGGGATGAGAAGGGGCCTGGTGGGATTTGTTGGCTGCTTGGGCAGAGAGGGTGAGAGAGAGAGCAGACAGCCCTGGAGAGAATGGGGCTGCCTTTTCTGGGATGGGAGGAGCAGGCCTGCAGGGAGAAACGGAGTTGCGAGTTCCACTTCCACGGGGAGATGTGGAAGAGGAGCTGTGGGGAGAGGTTGCCAGTGGAGGCACTTTGGGAGGCCTCTGCACAGGGCTGAAAGCCCTGGGGCTGGACGGAGTCACAGACGAATGACAGGAGGGCCCAAGACTGGGCACCCAGCCCAGGAAGGAGGACCGCTTTAGCACTCCCACCCCTGCGGCTGGAGGCCCGGCCTGGGCAGGGTGGCTCAAGATGCTCTTCACGCGTGTGGGTGCCTAGAAACACCCAGTAGGTGCCTTGTTTGTGCTGGGTTAGATAAAGCCAGGGGGTGAGCGAGCTTTGTACTGGTTCCATTTTCTCTTGGCTGTTTCTATTGGCCTGGGGCCAACGGGAGGCCTTTTCACGGGAGCACTTAATTATTCCCCCGTGCGGCCCACAGATAGCCGGGGAGCCAGGGCTGGGCAGACTCTGCTCTCTCACACACTGAGGCCTCTCCAGGCCCGGCAGCCGCAGCTCCATGCAGGCGGGCTGGGGTTCTTGGGGAGTGACGTGATGGGCGGGGGCTTTTTAGGCTGGGTGGTCTGAGGCCCTTCACAGAGCTGAGACTTAAGGCTGCTGCTCCCTGGTGGTGGCAGCGGGCTGCAGAAGCTTGGGGTAAGGCTCTGAGTCTGAGCAGCCGAGCGAGGCTGGGGTGTCTGAAAGGGCTGATGTGGAATGAGGTGGGCAGGGCCCACGAGGAGGGTTGTGAGGGGAGGGATTGGGATTTCATCCTGAGAGGGGGGAGGGTGTGTGTGCATGTGTGGGTGTGGCTGGCAGGGCGCAGGGGGGTGGAGATGTGGCCACAGCAGGCTGAAGCGGGGAGCGCTGCACAGGTGAGCTGTTGGGCCCTCCTGCGGGAGTCACAGGGGGTGAGGGTGACTGGAGGCTGATGGCCAGTCTTGGTCTCCTCAGCTGGGTGCTTTCGTGCCAGCTCCCAGACATCACTCCTCTCGGACCTGTGAGGGCAGCCGCCGTGCAGCCTTCTCCCGCCTCTCCCCCGCTGGGTGCGCTCTCCTGCGTGCATCTCAAACACCTCACCTGCTTTCTTCGGTCTTTCCTCCTCCTATGTTCTCAGCAGCATGGCGGAACAGGATGTGGAGAACGAGCTTCTCGATTACGAGGAAGATGAAGAGCCCCAGGCTCCTCCAGAGAGCACGCCAGCTCCCCCCAAGAAAGACGTCAAGGGTTCCTACGTTTCCATCCACAGCTCTGGCTTCCGGGACTTTCTGCTGAAGCCGGAGCTGCTGAGGGCCATCGTGGACTGTGGCTTTGAGCATCCGTCTGAGGGTACGCCTCCCTGGTCTTCCCCGCCAGGGCCCTCCCCCGACCGCCCTCACCGTGGGCCCCTCAGCCACCCGGCGAGGGGCCTGCACAGAGGAGCTCCTCGTCTCTGAGGCTGACGCGCTCTCTCCCTCAGTCCAGCACGAGTGTATCCCCCAGGCCATCCTGGGCATGGACGTCCTGTGCCAGGCCAAGTCTGGGATGGGCAAGACGGCCGTCTTCGTGCTGGCCACCCTGCAGCAGATCGAGCCCGTCAACGGACAGGTGGGTGCGCCCCCAGCCCCAGGCCGAGCTCTCCGAGGCAGCAGGAGCCACAGTGCTCTGGTTAAAAATCTCTGTGCCCACATGCCTGTGCCGGCTTTTGAAATTCAATACGGTACTTAGTTGTAGCAAAATCCCCTCAAAAACAAGCCAAGAGACAAAACTGGAAAGTGCCCACCATTTGACACCTGGAAATGTGGCTGTTCGCGTCACACGCTTTCCTAGATGGTACGTGTCTGTGAAGGCAGGACTACGCTGGACGCGGGGTTGTTGCTGAGAGGCCATGGCGGTCTTCTCACGTCACAAATGTCTTCCACTATCTTGGGGGATAATTGGGGTGATTATGGGGTTCTGCTCTTGTCATGCTGGGGTGCGTCTCCTCGGGCTGCGTGTGGGTGCTGGAGCCCTTGTTTCCTAGGGTAGGTGGAGGAGGAGGGGCTTTAGTGGGAGGCCGTGGTGTGGCTGCAGTGCTTGGTGCTGTGGGCGGGAAGGTCAAGGCAGCCTCGCTCGGTGGTCACGGGCTGGGGCTGGCCGAGAGCAGACTCAGGAAGCTGCCAGCGGGGGCGTGTCCCCATGGGCTGGGGCGGACTGTTACCCAGGCCTCAGTGGCTGTGGGAGGATGTGGGGAGGGAGCGGCTGGTGGAGGGCTGGGAGGAGGTGGTGGCATTTGGAGTGGGCCTTACGATGGCCCGAGGCCTGGGGAGCAGCGTGGCAAGGGGTGGGCCTCGGTGGCTGTGGACGCCAGGGGCAGAGTGCTGGTGGGCTCCTGCAAGGGAGGATATAGGACCCTGCCTTGAGTGTCCGGCCTGCCCGCCCCACAGGTGACGGTCCTGGTCATGTGCCACACTCGGGAGCTGGCCTTCCAGATCAGCAAGGAATATGAGCGCTTCTCCAAGTACATGCCCAGCGTCAAGGTGAGCCCGTTGGGCCGGGCCGGGTGCCCCTGCTCCTCCTCAGCCTTGCTGCCCCAGCCGTGTGGACCAGGCTTGGCTGCAGCAGCTGCCTTTGAGCTCGTGGGGGTTTATGCTCCTCAAGAGCCCTGTGAATCATGCATGGCCCCGTGGCCTGCTCGGGCCTCAGCCTGGGACCCCTTCTCAGTGGAGCGTGGCCAGGGTCTCAGGCCGGCCTCTGTCGCTGCGGGCCTTTCCTGTTCCCAGGCACCGGGCCTGCGACGTGGGGGCTGCTGGGCCTGTGGTGGCCATCAGCACGGAGCTGGGTGGAAGTCTTCACCCCCGGACGGTTGAAAGCAACTTCGTCTCCGCCCACGTAGGTGTCCGTGTTCTTCGGGGGCCTCTCCATCAAGAAGGATGAAGACGTGTTGAGGAAGAACTGTCCCCACGTGGTCGTGGGGACACCCGGCCGGATCTTGGCGCTCGTGCGGAACAGGAGCCTGAACCTGAAGAACGTGAAGCACTTCGTGCTGGACGAGTGTGACAAGATGCTGGAGCAGCTGGGTGAGTGTCCTCGCGGGCTGGGGGCCTGCCGGGGCCCACCCGCCGCACCCTCCCCGTCCTTGCAGCCCCCCGACTACAGCGCCAGGTGGGCCCTGACAGTGCAGGCCGAAGGTTTCCCCAAAGTGGGGTCGTGTGGGTGGCCGGCACAGGGGTCTCCTGGGAGCGAAGTTGGGGACGTTCTAGCATTGGCGGAACGTGACCTGCTGCTTCTGGGCCCAGGCTGAGTGGGACCACAGAGCCCAAACGAGCCGCCGTCTGGGCACACGTGCGTGTCACCCTAGGAGCGCCGCGGCCTCGCCGCCCGGTGGTTAACCCTGGTGACCCCGCCGGGCCGGTGGGGGCCGGGGCTGTGTCCGGGCAGCTCCAGCTCTCACCGCAGTGGCTGTCTCTGCCTCAGGCTCCCTCCCTGAAGCGAGGCTCCTGGCGCTTCACGGCTGCTCCCGCTGCAGCGTAAGTGATGCAGCGCCTCCCCTCCGAGTCCCGCCCCTCAGGCACCTGGGACTCGCCCCTCAGCTCCCAGCCCTCGTCACGGTGCCCACGGCTCCCTGGCACAGGTCGGGAGGGCAGGTCTGGTCTCGGGAGGGTCCTGGCCGGGCAGGCACTCAGCTCCACATGTCCTGTCCCCCCAGACATGCGGCGGGACGTGCAGGAGATCTTCCGCCTGACGCCCCACGAGAAGCAGTGCATGATGTTCAGCGCCACCCTGGGCAAGGAGATCCGGCCCGTCTGCAGGAAGTTCATGCAAGACGTGAGTAGGGCCAGACGCTGGCCAGGATCTCTGCAGCAGCTCCGGCCGCCGGGGCCCGGGCCTGAGCTGTCGCCGCTCTGCGACCTCCGCGCTGCCCTCACGGCACAGGAATGCTGGGCGGCCGGCGGAGCCCTCCTTCCCTCCCCTCGGCCTGGTCAGACCGGGAGCTGAGCTTGCTCTCCGCCTGAGCCAGACCAGAGCTTAGAGCCGGCTGTCGGGAGAGAAGTCTTTACTGGGGTTCAGCAGGCCCTCTGGGCAGCATCGCAGCAGAGGAGGCGCTCGCCGGAAGGTCCCGGGCAGGCGGGATGCCCAGAAGTAAGCCCTGCCCGCCCTCCCCACCCCTTCCCGCGCAGCCCATGGAGGTGTTTGTGGACGACGAGACTAAGCTCACGCTGCACGGCCTGCAGCAGTACTACGTCAAGCTCAAGGACAGCGAGAAGAACCGCAAGCTCTTCGACCTCCTGGATGTGCTGGAGTTTAACCAGGTGACACATGGGGGCGCCGGCCCCGGGCTTCTGGGCCTTCGGGAGCCCGTGCGAGGGACTGCGGCCCTGACTGCTGCTCTCCCCGCCCCGACAGGTGGTGATCTTTGTGAAGTCCGTGCAGCGCTGCATGGCCCTGGCCCAGCTCCTCGTGGAGCAGAACTTCCCGGCCATCGCCATCCACAGGGGCATGGCCCAGGAGGAGCGGTGAGTGCCCACCCCGAGGCAGGCCCCTCGGCGCGCTGCCCAGGACCCCTTCCTGATGGCCTCCTCCTTCCTCCTGCCCCCAGCCTGTCACGCTATCAGCAGTTTAAGGACTTCCAGCGGCGGATCCTGGTGGCCACCAATCTGTTTGGCCGAGGGATGGACATTGAGCGCGTCAACATCGTCTTCAACTATGACATGCCCGAGGACTCCGACACCTACCTCCACCGGGTGAGTGGCCCAGAGGTGTCACCTCCTAACGCTCCCCTCCCAGGGTGGAAGCAGGTGAGGACCTGGCCCTGCTTGTCCACCCACAAGGTCTTGGCCTGACCCCTGGTCCTGTCCCCCTGCAGGTGGCCCGTGCGGGTCGCTTTGGCACCAAAGGCCTGGCCGTCACTTTTGTGTCTGATGAGAACGACGCCAAAATCCTCAATGACGTTCAGGACCGGTTTGAAGTGAACGTGGCCGAGCTTCCGGAAGAAATCGACATCTCCACATACAGTAAGTGGCTCGGCGGGGCCGGGCCAGGCTGCGGGCCCCGCTTACCCCTCACCGCCTCCCTGTGTCTTACAGTTGAGCAGAGCCGGTAACCTCGTGCCTGACGGCCGGAGCCACCCCGCCTCCCACATGCTGCCTCAAGTCCTTTCTCGGCGACAGTGGGCCTTTCTCTTACTGCTTAAAAGCTGTAGATTTGTGTAAGAATAAATTTTTACTGTGGAAGCCTGTTCCCACCTTGTCTTGTCTGTTATGTCATGGGCTCAGCATTTCACGCACACCACGGGCCTGGGCAGCGAGACCCCCGCCAGCAAGCAGTGCCACGTGTGTATCAGTGTGATATTTAATGTTAAGTGTCAACATTGAAAGATTTATACAGATATAAAAAAACATTACACGACATCTATGACCTTCAGAACAGTGAAAACCCTCTGCCCCACGAGCAGACGGGCCTCTGTACCGTGAGCCTCAGGCAGTGGGGCTCGGAGGGACCCTGCCCTCCTCCCCCGCCAACCTCAGTCTTAGCTTAACAGGGAAGTTGAGCCCCAGCACTGGCCTCCTGTTCTATAGCAGAGACAGACAGATAAGGGGAAAGGGCCAGGCTGGGCATAGGAGCCCCCAGTCTCTCTGGGCCTGTGGACCAGGGCAAGTGGCTGCAGCCCTGGGCCAGCTCCTGCTCCCACCCCAAGTCCTGGTCGGTCAGGGTGGAGCAGAGAGGCAGCCAGAAGCAGGCCCAGCAGGTCCAGCTCTCCACCCTGGCTGAGCCATCTGGGGTTCAGTGCCAGACCAACTGTTGGCCCGCCCGGTGGCGCACATGGGGGCCGAGGCAGGACGGTGGAGAGCAGAGTGGTGGGAGAGTAGAGGACAGTCTTCATGTGCAAAAGCTGCGGAGGACACAGCTGCTGGCCTGGCTTGAACCGCTCAGTCACGTGCTCTGTCACATGCCGGACTCGGATGGCCTGAGGACCTGGAGAGAAAGGAGCCCCGTGAGAATGGAGCAGGCCCAGCGGCCTTCTGGCCCGGCACCCCTGGCCCAGGCTCGGCCCTCACCCGAGTCTGACTGTGGCTGGAGCCAGACGTGGACGTGGTGAACTCCGAGTACTTGTTCCCGGCGACCATGCAGGCCCACTTGCGGTACTCCTCCCTCACCTGTGGGCCACAGTGCAGGGTCAGGGAGGAGCGGGCCCAGGACCGGCGGCCGCCCCGCAGCCCGGCGCACCCACCTTCTTGTTGAGCAGGCAGTACAGCACGAAGAGGAAGAGGCCCTGCAGGCAGTTGAGAATGCAGAAGATATAGGACAGCACCCAGCTCTGCGGGTCGAAGAGGAACAGGCCGAAGACCCAGGTGCAGCCCAGCACGAAGAGCTGCGCGATGGCCGTGATGGTCAGCACCCTGCGGGAGGAGCGCAGTGGCAGCGTGGGCCCCTCACACCCGTCTCCCCCCAGCCGCCTCCCCGCCCCTGCGCTCACCTGGCCTTCTTCAGTTTCTTCATGTCTGGGTTGATCTCAGAAAACTTGCGCGTGAGCTTCCAGACAGTAATCACAAACACGACAGCATTGCACTGGGCGGGGACACAGAATGGGAATTAGGGGTCCTCGGAACCCGCAAGGAGAGCGCTGGTCTCGCGGGGCTCCGGCTGCGGGGGCGGGGGGGCGGTTACCAGGATGATGAAGATCACGGGTCCCTGGAAGCTCCAGAGGAAGCCGTTTCCCGGGTCCAGCCAGCAGCTGGGCGAGAAGGCGGCTCCCGTCAGCGCCCGAGGGCCAGAGGGGGGCGGCAGGGGAGGGCGCGCCGCGGGCCCCGCCCTCCCGCGGCCCCGCCCCGCACTCACTAGTCGGCGCGGGCGCGGCCGTAGCCCTGGCTGTTGACGGCCGCCGAGACGCCCACGATGAGCAGCGGCACGCCGTAGCCGATGAGGCAGAGCCAGCGCTTGCGCAGGCCCTGGCCCTGGAACACGCGCACCACCAGGAAGTAGAGCTCCAGGCCCTCCAGGCTCATCCAGCAGAAGGCGGCCAGGAAGCAGTAGTGCAGCAGCACGGCCACCAGGCGGCAGCGCAGCCCCACCTGCGGGGCGGGGCCGCGTCAGCGCGGGGCGGGGCGGGGCCCGGGTGGGCGGGGCCGCGTCGGCGCGGGGCGGGGCGGGGCCCGGGTGGGCGGGGCCGCCCCTCCCCCGGGCCTCTGCCCCGCGCTCAGGTGAGGGTGGGACCCTCCCCGAGCCGGCGCCTCACCTCGTCGCCCTGGTTCTCGATGCCCGCCAGGAAGATGGCGGAGCCCACGAAGAGGCAGATGCAGAGGTGCAGGTGCACGGTGGTGCGCGAGCCCTGGATGGGCCGCACCAGCAGGAAGGTGAGAATGCACAGCAGCAGGCAGACCAGCGACAGAGCCAGCCCCACCTTGGTGATCAGAGCCAGCTTCGGGTCCTAGAGGCAGGGCGGGTGGGCAGGGCTCCATCAGGCCCTGAGGCCTTCCTGCCCCGCTTGTGGGCCCCACCGCCCAGACTCACCCGGGACCTGGCCTGCGGACTCTGCTCAGGTGGCCCGCCTCCCCCCACTTCCTCTCTGCCTGCAACATCTGAGCAAGCCCGCTGTGTCTCATTCTAAATCCCCCCCACGGGCGCAGCAGGACTCCCCGGTTCTCTCATGGCTCCCTCGCCACCTCCTGACCAGCCGCCCCACTATGCACCCAAACTGCCTCCCAAGAAGGTCCCCAGTGAAGCCTCCACGGCCACATCTCTCTTCTCCAACACTAAGGAGAGACTTCGTCTCCTGCCCCTCCCACACCTGGCCCCACCTATCAGTCCCCCAATCCCATACTTTGGTACTTCCTGGGCCTTTGGCCTGGACCACTAGCCTCCCCCACTCTGCCTGGCCCATTCCAGTTATCCACGTGGTCCGGGGCATCTGTGGACCCCCAAGGCCACATACAGAAAGCTGTACTCCCTCAGGAGCACTGAGCCATAGTTAACAGCCGGTTCAGGGTGGGCGGTTGGGGGACACTGGTCGGAGCAGAGCCCGCAGTTCCAGCCACACTGTTCAGTTGCTGGGTCATGGCGGGGTCTGGGGGTCCCGGGGAAGGAGCTGGGGTGTGTGGTGTGGGGCCACCTGGCTTATACAACCATACAGACCCAGTCGGGCCGCACCTGCCCCCCCTCAGCCAGCCTTGCCCCCGGCTCTCACCTCCACGTCGTAGTGGGCCAGGAGGATGGCGAAGCTGCTGAGGTGGCTGCATTGGCAGGTGGTGCTGCCGGGCCGGCCGCCCAGTGCCCGGCACCCTGTGGTGGCCCAGTGCCCGCTCCCGTCGTCAGAACCCTTCCAGAAGGCACAGACCAGCTCCTGCCGCGGCCCGGGCGTCTCCGGCTGTGGGCAGGTGGGAGTGGTCGCAGGGGTTAGCCTGGAGCCCACCCTTGGGTCCTGAGCCCCAGGAGGGCTGCTTTTCATTTGCCAATTACCTACTGAGCACCTACTGTGTGGGCCAGGCCAGGGGACCCAGCAGTGACCAGGGAAGACACAAGTCCCTGCTCTTGTGGGGCTGACATGCTCATGGGGGAGACAGAGGGTAAATAACAGACTAATAAATAAGTAAACCAGATAGTGTGTTAGAAACTGTTAAGTGCTATCAAAAAAATAAATAAAAAGAAAGAAACAGCGTAGGGGAAGGGAGAGGTGTGGTTACAGGTTGTAATTTTAAGTAAGGAGGTCAGGGGAGGCCTAAAAGAGAAGGTGACACGTGAACAGACTGGAAACAGGTACAGGACTGAGTGACATGAGGAGAAGGTGTCCCAGGCAGAGGGCACAGCAAGTGCAAAGGCCCTGAGGTTTGAGGAAGGAGCAGAGTGGGTGGAGGTGGGCTGCAGAGGGACCACCGCGACCTTGGCTATGCGGTAAGCAGTGGGCTGATGCCCCCTCCACACCCCAGGACTCACACGGTGGGAGAAGGCGAAGGTGACGGGGAAGGCGAGTTCCGTCGTGTTCCTGTTGCTCAGAAAGACTGAGTTGACGGCCGAGAGGAGACTGAGCCGGGCGCCGTGGACCCGACTCTCGTGGATCTTTTCCAGCTCGGCTTGCTTCTCGGAGTCCAGCTTCAACGAGGTGTTGGCCAGCAGTTTCTGCATGTTGGGGCTGGAGAGGATGCCCGCCACGCCGGGGCCTGGGGGACAGACACTGGCTACCGTCTGCCCTCCCTCCCCCTCCTAAGGCGTCTAATTCAGGCTCGCCTGTCCACGCGGATGCTGGAGTCCCTCGCAATGCCTCGGTCTCCAGTTACGTGTTCTGAACCGCACGCCGAGCCACACCAGCTCCCCCCACCACGGGCGCCCGCCCCCTCTGCACCCCCGCCTTTACCCGACTCCCCGGCTCCAGCTGCCACGGCCCAGTTCAGCAGCATCCGTGCGTGGCTCTGGCCCATGGTGACGTTCCCAGTCCCCTGCTCCCGCATCACCAGGGACAGCTCTGAGGGGAGAGGGGCCGTGACTGGGGGCTGCGGGTGCAGGACGGCCTGGGGGCGGCGGGGCGGGGCGAGGCCTCACCGGTGCCTGCAGGGGAGCAGTACGTGAAGGAGGCTCCGGGCATGGCCTTGGCGAGGGTCCTCAGGACGTCCTCGAGGCCCGAGAGCAGGTGGGTGACCACGCGGTGCCGGCCAGGCGGGGCCAGGGTCTCCAGGTCCCCGGGGGCTTTCAGCAGCTCGTCCACGGACTGGATGAGGTTCTGGGGGTGATGGGTGACAGTGCTGGGTCATCCCCCCGCCGGGGCACAGCAGGAGCACAGGGGAATCGTGGAGACACCGCAGGGGCCGGAAGACAAGCGAGGGGAGGGCGCGCCGTGCGCTTGACTCCCTGCCGGCTCTGCTCTAAGTCTGCACCCTTCCGCACGGTCGCCACGAGCCACGTGGCGATTGGCACTTGAAATGTGGCTGCTCCGACCAGCTGTGCTCGAAGCATAAAATACACAGCAGGTTGCAAAAACTTAGTTCGAAAGAATGCGAACTATCTCAATCGTGTTTTCACGATTCTGTGTTGAAATGGTAATATTTTGGATCTATTGGGTTAAAGGCCATTTTCAAGTTAATTTCACTTGTTTACTTTTACTTTTTTTTTAACATAGCTACTGGAAAATTCAAAGTGACATAAGGGGCTCACGTATTTCTACCGGGCTAAGCGCATGTACTAGAACTTATGTCTAACGCTCACTGTGTACCAGATACTGTCTTTGAGCACGGCTTCTATTCGTTCATTTAAACCTTCACGCTGTCTGTAGGAAGCAGGCACCATTTATGAAGGGAGGACACTGAAGCCCAGAGAGGGGGAGTCACTTGCCTGAAGTCACACAGCAGGAAGTGGCAGTGGGTGGGGTGGGGTAAGGGGAATTTGAGCGCTTGTGGCCAGGCTCCAGAGGCAGAATTTTTAACTGCTGCCTTCCATTCCTCTCGTGTGTGTGCGCACAGGCGTGAGCACACATTTCAAGGTGTGTAATGTGCATCCGTGTTTGAGTAATGGGTGCAGAGACGGTGTGTGTATGTTGTGCAGACAGACACGTGTTTCCCTGACCAGGGGCCCTGCTCGGGCCGTCTCTACTCACACTGCAGCATCCTCCAGACACCCCGGGGCACTGTCCTGGGGCCCCCTCAGGTCCTGCCGTTACCTGGATGGTGTCCTGGGCCGATGCTGGCTTGAAGTCTCTGCGCAGATCCTGGACGCTTTCAAAGAAGCGGGAGAGACGCTGGGGAGAGGGGAGATGAGGGGGTCAGGGAGCCTCTAGGCTGGGTGGGGAGCATGGGAAAAATGGGCAGACAGAGTGGGCTGCGCAGAGGGACTCCTGCCTCCTGGTCCCTGCTGGGGCCACTCACCTGGCTCTTGATTCCAGGGGGTGGAGTCCAGGTGGGGAAGGACACCTCTGCAGGGGACAGGACAGCGGGTCACTAGGTGTGACAGTGTCTGTGTTTGTTGGGGGTGGAGTCTGGGGTCAGGTCAGAACCGGTACCTTCGCACACCGTGGTCTTCTGTTTGTCCTGGAACCCCGGTTGGGGCGTCCACCCTCGGCGGCAGTGACACCTGTATGAGCCCACGGTGTTGACACAGGTGGTGGAGTTGTGGCATTGATGCCGGCCAGATCTGCACTCGTCCTCATCTGGGGACACGAAGATGGGGTCAGGCCAGGTCACAGCTGGGATCATGCCCCTCTCCTCTACATGCCCTGCCCCCTTTCTCCATATTGTGTCCCTCCCCCCTTGGCAGGAGGTGACACCACCTGGTGATGGCACACCCCTGAGGGGGGGACCCGAGATGATGGGAAGCGCAGAGGTGACGCAGCAGCAGGTGAGCCCGGACAGATGTCCAGCATGTGAGAGTGGGACACCTTCACCCCAGTCAGTAATCAGCTGCTGCCTGGGGACCGCAGGAGCCTTCCCCTTGGTTCCCCAGCTCCTTCCCCAGGACCCCCAAGATCTTTTCACATCTAGTCTCAAAAGGCTTAACGCCTGTCACAGCAGGGCACCCCAGCGTCCATTCTGCTTGGATTGTGTGGGTGCCGTGATTGTGATCAGATGTTCTGAGTGTGGGTCTCCAGGACTGCAGCGTCTGAGCATCAGACCTCCGCAGACGGTGTTGTGTGGGCCATCGGGGGACCCAGGAACTGGCTTCCAGCCAGGGCGGCAGCGGCACTCGAAGCCGCCCACGAGGTTGAGGCAGTGGGTGGAATTGTGGCACGGATTTTGCCCCGAGGTGCATTCATTCACGTCTGAGGACAAAGCCAGAGGGTCAGGTCTGCCCTCTGCTCACTGCACTCACCCCTCACTGCCCAGCGCTAAGGACCCCACCGTTATCGCAGGTGCCACCACCTGGTGACCTTCAACTTCACCCTCGAAGCACCTTATGGTAGCCTCCCTGCAACATGGGCATGGCAGGGACCATGGTCCCCAGTTTATGGGTGGAGAAACCAGGAGGGAAACTGAGTCACGGGGGCTGGACTTCCTGACCATGGGCTCTTGCCTGCACCCTCCCCAGCACCAGTCCAGGTTCCTGTTCTGGATAGTTGGAAGTGACACCTCCGTCTGCTCCCATGAGACAGATGAGCAAGGGGCGAGGTCTGGTGGTGCTCACAGCTGCCAGGGCGACACAAGGGACCCCCAGGCCCAGAGGCCCCGCCTCCCTGCACTGTGGTGGGACCTTTCTGGAGGGGAACCCTGGGCAGGGTCTCGCAGGCCCTTGGTGTTGCAGGAACCTGAGGATCTTCTCCCTCCTCCTTGGGCTGCAGGACCTGCTTGGATCCACCCCAGCTCCAGTGCAGCCTTGTGTCTTCCCGGGGCCTCTACCTGTGCACAGCGTCGCGTCCTTTGGGTTGAGCTCCAGGCCCGGGGGGCACTTGCAGGTGTAGCTGCCCTGGGTGTTGACGCAGATGCTGCGGCCTTTACAGATTCTGGGTTTCTGCTGACATTCGTCCACGTCTGCAAGCGGAAGAGAGGGTGATGGATGCCTGCACCTGTGGGCAGTCCTTGGGGCTGGGAGTCAGCCCCATTTTCTGGTATAGACGCATCTGGAAGGCCCGTCTCTTCTCCCTGGTGAGTGGGTGCCTTTTCTTATTCACGTGGAGGTGAACGTGGTGGCCTGGATGCTCTGTTGTCCAGATGTGGCTGGAAGAGGCCTGAGTGTTCTCCATCTGCCAACTCTGACTCCCTCAGCCTCCCTGGGCAGCTCGCAGCTGGGGTGGGGACATCACAGCCACCTGTGTCCCAGTCTGAGCATATGGACAATGGCCAGGGTGGGCCTTCCCAGGAACCGAGTGCAGGGGAAATGCTGCATTCCCTGAGCAGGACCGTCTTGGCTCCCAGTGATGGCCTTTGTCCTCATTTCCCAGGGTGGCCACTCATCGGCTGAGTTCTCCTTGGAATCTCAGGTGTCCTGACAGGACAGTGCTCTCCCATCCACGCTAACTCTGAGACTCCAGCTCTACACAATGGACCAAGACCCAGCCCTGAGCCAGGCCACACAACAAGGAAGCTTTGGGCAACAGAAGGGAGAATGAAGATGATGCTGGACAGGCCAGGGCCATCCAGACAGTGAGCGCCAGGCTGGGTGGACAGTGGAGGCTGAGGTCCAGAGAGGTGGCCTTGGGGTGGTGAACGTGCCTTTTTCTGATCCCCATGAAGACACCGTCTGGACTGAGAGGAAGTGGTGAGACTCCCTTCTGAGCAAGGCCAGCAGTGGGTGAGGGTTGGGTGGCTGGAGGGGAGCAGGTGCTGGTGGGCGAGGGGCGGCAGAGGGGTTCTGTCTTCTCAGCCCTTGTCCTCCCACCAGGGACGCAGACCTGTGGGCCCATGTGTGGAGCACAACTTCCATCTTCTGTCCCCAAGTGGTCCAGGTCAACGTGGGGCTTGGGTTGACCTCCTTGGACGAGGGTCGGCCTGGGGCAGTGTCCCTGATGACGCCCTCTCTCACCATTTGGTCCAGACGGGAGTCTCTCCCCTTCACCCGACTGAGTGTATGTGTGGGGTCCACGTCACCCTGCCCAGCCCAGACATGACGTCCTCCGGGGTCATGGTCACCTGAGCTGCCCTCAGGCCTGTAAACTGAAATTACTGGGGAGGGAGAGGGCCGAGTCTTGCTCAGAGGATTAGATGGAGGCCGAGTGGCCAGGCACCCAGGCCAGGACGCGTCTTCACCAGCGGGGTCATTGGTCGGCGCAGAGCTGGCCAGGGCCGGTGGGACCGCACTCGAGTCTCCCTCCTCCCGAGTTTCCGGACGGGGTTCCTGGGTCCATCGTGGCCGGGGGTCTGAGAGGGCTCCTGGGGTGGCCGAACCCGTGGGGACCCCGAGTGGGCAGGTCTCGGCCGGCAGTCACTGCTGGTGGCCGAGAGCACGGATGTCGCACCACGTGCCCCGCCCGCCGTGTGCTGGTGGGTGTCTGAATGCCACCCCCTTGTTTACGCAAATAAGATGCCAGGTGCACAGGGGGGCGCTCCAAAGATCCGGAAGCGACCCTCTGCGGAGGGTCCGAGGGCCGGGAGACCCGGGGTGCCCAGGGCGGCCTGTGCCTGGAGAAAGGGGGCGGGCGGCCCGCACCAGACCCTCTGCCAGGACCGTGCGGCGAGGGCTGCAGTGAGGCGGGCGGCCCAGCGGAGCCCATCACGGAGCCGGGTCTGCCGCGGCGGGCCCTGCTCTAAACCAGCAGGCTGCTCTCTCCCTGTCGCCCCCCGTGAGGCCCGGGGGGTGCCCTCTCCCGTCCCCTGTTCATCCATGTCTCTGCGCAGTGGCTGAGTCCCCTCTTCTCAGCCCTGGCCTGTTTCTAACACAGTGACACGCCGCCTCAACAACCACAGCCACCACCGCCTGTGTTGGGGGCTTGAAACAGTGGGCGGGCGGCACCGCCAGCCCGGGCGCACTGAGTGGGATCCACAACCACCACGTGCAGTTGTGCTGGTTGCTCACTGCACAAGGATACCTGCCCAAGGGGGCGAGTGGGGGTTGAAAACCAGTTCTCCCTCCCTTCCCCAAGCACACCGTCTTCACCTGGAAACAAGGGGCCTTTTTCCAGTTCATGTGAAGACTGGCCGCTGGCCAGGCCACGTGGATGGGGCACAATGTCCACCCACAGGGGGCCCCTAGGGACCACCAGTGCCGTGGGCTGCTGGGCTCCACGAAGGTGCGGGTCCCCCTCCCTCCCCCCAGGGAGGCTCTGCTGCCCTCTGCCTGCACACAGGGCGGGAGGGAAGGGGCGAGGACCAGGGCCGCGGGCTCCCTTCTCCCCGCAGCAGGGTGGGCGGTGGGCCCTGCTCAGAGTCCTCTGGATCCGGCCTTGGCCTCCCCCCACCCAGTTCTGCTCTCATCCCCTCTCTCTTACAGTCCCGGCTCCCGCCCCGACTGCTGGACCCCCTGCCCCTGCGGATGCCCCAGGCCCCTTCCCCGCCCGCCCGCTGCCCGGGAATGAGCAAGGCCGGCGATGCATGGAGGCCCGCCCCTCATGGGCCTGAGCCCTGCGGTCACCGTGGCGAGGCCACGGCAAGGGGTGTGTTGCGGTGGAGCCCTGGGGGCCCGCCCCGGACAGGGGGCGTCAGAGCACGACGACCATAATTTTAAAACCCAGCAGCCGTCACCGTCGAGTGCTTTGCGACCTTCCCAGCGACTCTGTGAGGTCACCGCCACCGTCCCCTCTCTTTTACAGATGGTAGACTGAGGCACAGGGAGGCAAAGTGACGTGTCCAGAGTCACAGTTAACAAAAGGCAGGGCTACTTTTGTTTTTATCTGTGAAAGACACGAACTCTGTTTCTTTAAGAAAACACGAAATCAATAATATCATCACAGCTCACGTGTTAACAGTGACTTCTGAATAAGCGTCCTGGTGAGTGTCACACACACTGTCAGGTGGCAAAGCCGAGACTTCGGCCGTTGCCTTGTAGGCCGTCCCGCCTCTCTGTGCTGCTGGGGCAGGTGCAGGACACCTGTCCCGACTCAGACCTGGGCTGCACCTGCAGCCCTGCCCCTGGGTGCTGCAGGAATGCCTCAGGTGACCCCAAACCTCATGGACGAGGAAAGGGAAGACGCAGGGTGGTTCTTACCTTGACAGGTGTTCTCACTCTCATTCCTGAACGTTGTTGTCCCAGAAACAAGCGTGTATCCTGGGCTACACATGCAGTAGTAGCTCCCGTCCACGTTCTGGCAGTCTGCGAACTTCCCACAGGACACTGCCAAGGGTGGTCCACACTCATTGATGTCTGGAACACAACAGGGCAAGGGGTCACCTTCCCTCAGGGCAGAGATTCCCCACCTGACTCCCCAGCACGGGGCCTGATGCTTAATCAGTGTCTTTTTGGAAAAAATTAGACCCTCAGGCAACACTGCTGAGGCTAGGCCATGGCTGGAGCAAGCCATTCCTGAAGCCCACTGCGATACTGTGATTTATAAGAAATATGTATTTGGTCATTCAGATGACCAAAATATATTTCTCATATATATTTGGTCTTTGTCCACAGTTCCTGGCTCACAGTTCCCAAAACCCTTGGAATTTCCTAAGTGTTGAGCTTGATAACATTATCTTCTGTTATGTTAATGAGGTAACTTTTGGAAAGCACCTAAGGATGGGGGCTGCTTGCCAATGGAGCACAATGTGATTGGAGGGTTGGAATTTTCACTGTCCCCACACGCACCTCCAGGGAGGGGAGAGGGGCTGAGGTGGAATCCATCGCCAATGGCCAATGATTTAATCAATCGTGCCTGTCACGAAGCCCCCATAAAGCCCCTGAAGGACGGGGTTTGCAGAGCTTGCAGGTGGGTGAACACGTGGAGATGCGGGAGAGCGGTGTCTGGAGAGGACGTGGAAGCTCCTCGTCCTTTCCCCACACCTCGCCCTCTGCATCTCTTCCGTCTGGCTGCGCCTGAGTTCTGTCCTTTTATAATACACCGAGAATCTAGTGAGTAAAATGTTTCTCCGAGTTCTGTGAGCCACTCTAGCAAGTTAATCAAACCCGAGGAGGGGGTCGTGGGAACCTCTGGTTTACAGCCGACCAGTCAGAAGTACAGGTGACAACCTGGCTGAAGTTGGGGGACAGTCTGATAGGACGGGACCCTGAACCTGTGGGATCTGATGCTTTCTCCACGCAGACAGTGTCAGAACTGAGCTGAATCGTAGGCCACCCAGCTGGTGTCCCAAGGGTTCCTTGTTGGGGTGGGGAGCCCCTCCCCACGTTGGGTTTGGTACCAGAACCCATTTACCCACTCAGTTCCGCTCTTCTCGGTCCTCTGGCTGGCACCCCAGATTTGCACGCAGTGGGAAGTGCCAGAGTGGGGGTGGTGGGAGCTCTGCCCCCCCAAGTCCTGGAAGGGCACTCGGGGCACCAAGGCCAGGCCAGCTTCCTCTCTCTCCAGGAAGCCATGTTTATCCACTTCTTATTTTCCACTCTCATATCTTTTCTCTGCCCTTGATGACTGTCCCAAGGACAAAGGCTGAGGCCCCAGACACCACCCACGTCCCCACCCTGTGCACTGAGCTATGCCCTACAATCTCCATGTGCCCCCCCACCCCAAGCCCCTGTACCGTCACAGCTCTCCGCGGGGCTGGTGATGACGTTCCCAGACAAGGAACTGAATCCTGGATTGCAGCGACAGGCGGTGGCACTGACACATGTGGAGTTCCGGGGGCACCAGCGAGCACAGGCTGTGGGGGCAGAGGCTGTGAGGGCTGAGCCAGGGGCTGGGGAGCAGGGGCAGGGTCATCTCTGGGGGAAGGGTGCTGGGGAGGGGCGGCCATGAGCGTCCCCCTGCAGCAGGCCGCTCTCCTGTCTGGGCTGAGGGGTGCGGCTGGGGCTCTGGAGCCCCTTCCCCAGGCTCTGGCTGTGGACCCGGTTGCTCCCAGCAGACTCACCCTTGGAGGTCTGGGCTCCAGGCTCCCACAGAGTCAGCAGGACACACAGCACTGGAACAGAGACAGAGGGTCAGAGTGGCCCCCAGAGCAGGAAGAGGGTGACAGAAGAGGCAGGAGGGTGACTCGTCTGAGGGAAGGGGCTGCTGACCCCCCAGCCTTGGGCTCTGTCCATGGTTCGGGGAGAGAGCGAGCAGGGGGTACCTCCCGGGGCTCCGACGCCCATGGCCGGAAGGTCAGCCACCCGCCGCCTGGGGGTGGGTTTCAGGAAATGAGGGGTAGGGAAGGGGCCCAAGCCGAGCAGGGGTCTTGGCTCTGGCTGACTTGGGGGCAGCAGCTCAGTAAATAGACTGGAACTAGGCGCCACGGTTCAATCCGGGACCGTGGTCAGGTCACCCCACCTCTCGTGCCTCAGTTTCCCCTCCTGTGGAGTGGGGATGGTGATGGGACTCACTTCCTAGAGCAGTGCTACCACCACCATCTCTATGTACAAATGAAGGGGTGGGACCAGGGCTTCTCTCGGATGCTCCGGCCCCCAAACCCTTCCTGGGGGTCACAGGTGCACGCACACCACACCCACATCTGTCAGCCCGACGACTGGCTTGGGACCCAGCAGTGACACTTCACCCCGGGCTCCCGCACACAGGACTGTGGGCTCACGCTGGGGTGGCACCGAATGGCCCTTCCTCCCTGCTGGTCCTGCCGCTCTGGGGCACCCCACTCCCAGGGCACATCCTGGGACTCCTCCTCAAGTCCCAGGGGCTTTAGACACGGGGATCTCCTTGCCATTCACCAGAGAGACAGAGGTGGGGGGGGGACAGAGAGAGAGGGAGGAGGGAGAGACACAGAGAGAGGGAGAAGGAGGGAGAAACACAGAGAGAGGAGAAAGAGAGAGAAGGGAGACAGAGAGGTGGAGAGAGAATAAAGAGATGAGACAGAGAGACCAGGAGACAGAGACAGAGATGGAGAGAGAGAAACAGAGAGAGAGGCAGGAGTTAAGACAGCGATGGAGAGAGACGGGCAGAGAAATCGGGAACCCGTAGAAAGAGAGACAGACAGCAGAGATGGGACAGAGAAAGAGGGAGAGGGAGACGGAGAGAGGGAAACAGGGGGTGATGGAAACAGAGAAGGGGCCTCGGCAGCAGGTGTAGGCCTGGGGAGGGCTTGGGGGAGACGTCCAGTAGGTCCCTGCCCCTCTGGGCATCTGGGGAGGCAGCGCAGACCCGGAGAATCCAGGGAGACCCAAACGGGGGCGGGCGTGAGTCACTTCCCGGGCCAGGGAGGGGATGACTCATGGCCGGCTGTCCCCGAGGGGCTCCCAGGGGAATTCTGGGGTGGGTCATTGTGAGCGCGGCTCGAGGGGCTGTGGGGGTACAGACCGGAGGGTGTCCTGACTGCTCAGCCTGTGTGTGCAAACTTGATAACCTGCAGACTGCTCTGGGGCAGAGACCCCTCCCTCTCAGAGGCCCTCCCTGCCGGGTAAACTGAGGCTGGAACATCCTGCCCCTCCCTCACGAGAGAAGTCCTCTCTTCCTCCTCTCTGGCCACAGGGCTTGGCTAGTTCCCCCCACGACCGCAACCCAGTTCCTCTTTGCAGGACAAGCCACAGAATGACCTTCCCTGGCAGGATGGACCCGGGCTGATTCGTCCCCAGACCCTGCATGGGATGGGGGCCCTCCTTTGCGCCCCGTCCCCTCCGCCCGGGCTGGGCTGGGCTATCCTTCCCCACCGCCAGGCTGTAGGGCCGGTCTGCTCATCTGGGGCCTTGGCAGCGGCCCAAACAGGAGCCGGGAGGGAGCTGCTGGCCGGCGCTCCCATCCCAGCTGGTGACATCCTCCAGCCGAGCCCGGGGCGGTGAGATTCCTGCTCAGGGACCCCGGGGCGGGCAGGGCAGCCCCGCTCCCCCCGCCCCTCCTGCTAAGGACCCCCAGCCCATGCCCCGGACCGCCGGGAAAGAAGAGGAATGATAATACCGTTTCCTTAACTCTCGCCGTGAACCAGAAAGTCTGTGTACAGACTCACTCAACCCCTACCACCACCCTGGAAAGCGGGTCTTGCCCCATTTTGCAGATGCGGAAGGTGAGGCTCAGGGGCCCCGAGGCCGGGCCCGCACACAGGTGCGCCCCGCACGGACTCCCCTCTCTCTCCCCGGGCGGATGGGGGCCCCAGCTCAGGGCTGCCGCCCGGGGACGGCACGGGGAACCCCGTCCCCGCGGCCCGGGAAGCGCCCCAAATGCTATTTCTTCACTGTGTCGCCAGGTCGCTCGGGCAACGGGCCCCGATAACCGTTAGAGCCGCCCTGGGTGGGGCGGGAAGGGCGCGGGGCAGCCACGGCGCAAGTCAAGTTCAAAGGCGAAGCCGGCAAAATCCCCTCCGCCCCGCCGAGCCCCGCTGGGTCTGCGGGAACGAGAACGGGGTCTCCGGGCCGCGCCCTGCCTGCGGGGACCCGCGCTCACTCTTGCCCCCGCCTCCCCGTGCCTCAGTTTCCCCTCTTTCGGAGCGGCCCCCAAAGTGGCGGCGCAGGGAGCTCAGCGCCCCCGGGCCGGGGCGGGCTCGGAGCTCCGCGCTTCCCGCCGGCCATGCGGCCTCCCACGTCTCCGGGGACCGGCGCGCGGCGGGGCGAGGGCCGCCGCCCCTCCCCCGGGGCCCGAAGTGCTCACCGGGCAGCGCGAGGACGCGGCGGCGGGGGCCTCCCATGGCCGAGCCGCGGGCGGGGAGGCGGAGGACGGGGCGGGGCGGCCTCTCCCGGGCTGGGCGGCTGTGCGGCGTCCCCAGGCCGCGGGCCTTTATGAAGGTGGGGGGACAGCCGCTGGTCCAGGGCCCTCCCCGGAACTGGCGGGGCAGCTGGAAGCCAACAGGAAAGTGCAGTGACAACACAGACCCAGGGGCGCTGCGCGCGCGCAGCCTCGAGGTGCAACCTGCTCCGAGCCCAGCGCGCTTCCCCGCCCGCGCGTCCGGGGACCCTCCGCCCGGCGCCCACGCGCGTCCGGGGGAGGCGGGGCCGGCGGGGCTGGCTGGCCGGGTCTCGCCCAGGGCCCGCTTGGCTTTTTTCGGGGCGAGGGGGTGTTTAGGTGGAGGGGGCCACGTTAGTCAGAAATGGCCGGGGCTCCCTCGTCGGGGACCACCCTGCGCTCACCGCCTGGCGTGCCCGTCTCCGTGCCAGACCCCGAGCTAACAGTTCCTCCCCACCCCCGTTTCTCAGAGGAGGAAACTGAGGCACGGAGAGGCCAGAGTCCGAACAGGAGCGGAGGGAGAGCGAAGGGGCCCCTCAAGGCTGCCAGGCAGGCACCGAGGAGACACTGCAGGGCCGCCGGCCTCTGGAGCTGGTGTCTCTGGGCCGCATTCCCCTGGTGGGAAATTTATATTTCAGGAGCTCCTGGACACTTCGTGAGTCAACAGAGAATCACGTGAGAGCAGAGCTGTTTCCTTTCCGAAGAAGTCACATGACTGGCTTGTCTCGGGCCATCAAATAATTTTCGAAAACACTATTATTTATGAAGTGCTTAATCCGAGCCAGGCCTGATTTTGCTGGAATTATCTATTTATCTATTTTAAGTCATTTACTCCGCAAACGCCCCAGGAGGCAGGTGCTGCTGTGATTTCCCTTTCGCAGCTGACAAGTGGCCGCCTGGGGATCCACAGGCAGAGGCAGCTGGTCCTGGGCCTCCAGGGACCCAGGCAGGAGAGCGTGTCTGCAGGGAGCTGACCGTCCTCAGATCTCGGTCGCCCCGGGTTTATCCAGCTCAGATCTACGGTTTCATGTTCCCTGTGTTATTAATTACTTTTAAGTTTACAGACTACTCTGGGCAAGGAGAAGGGTTTTCCAGTTAGGACATCAATTTAAAGTTTTCCTTTTAAATGAATGGATTCAAGGATGCACAAGTGTAGAAAATTTTAAAAAATATTAAGTACATAATAGTTCAAAGAGGAAAGATCGTGGTCATGGAAAAAAAACGTCACCAATGGCTGAAGGCAGAGAAGCCTTATCCCAGGGACATGGAGGACTCCCACTCCCAGAATTAACCCCTTCCTGCCGGCCACCGGCCCTCTGCCCTGGACGGGGATGGGAAGGGGTCCCACCAGGGCGCCCGAGGGCCTGGGGGGGGGGAGTGGACACAGAGGAGGGGAGGGCAGGGGGCCAGACCAGATCCACAGTGGATCTTGACTTTTTTCCCAGAAAGCTGGAAGCCCCAGGGCTGGAGGTCCCCTCCCCACAGGCCCACAGGTGCCTGGAGAGGCTGGGGGATGGGGTTCAAGCCTGGGGGAGGAGGGAGGCGCTGCCTGGAGCGGTGTCCCCACACCGTTCGTGATCATCCATTCTTTTGCCTCCTCCTCCCCCGGGATGGTTCTTGGGCCCTTGGAGCTGGTCTAACCTCCCTGGACTCAGTTTTTCTGTCTGGTGAATGGGATTAAAATGCCTGCCCACTGGCCCCACAGAATGGGGTGAGAAAGGAATGAGAGAACCCAGAGAAAAGGCTTCGAGATATTTGCTGCGAGCTTGGGGAAGGCTCCCCACCACCACCGCCACCATAATTGGGCCTGTCAGCAAGTCCTGTGGCTCTGCCTTCAAATAGACCCAGGATCCTCCCACTTCTCATCGGCCTCCACCCTGATCTGACTCCATTATCTCTGGCCTTGGTGCCTCATAGTGGCCCAAGGGCGCCTGGGAACGCCTGAGTCAGGTCCCGTCCCTCCTCCGCTCAAGAACCCTCCATGGCTCCCACCTCACTCAGAGTAAAACTGCAAGTTCTCCCTCGGCACTTAAGGCCCTGTATGCTCTGCCCTGTCACCGTCCTGCTCTTGCCTCCTCCCACTCTCCCCCTTGGTCATCCAGCTAGAGCTTTCCTTGTGAAAAACACCAGGCAGGTCTGACCTCAGGGCTTTTGCACGGGCTGTGGCCTCTGCCTAGAGCACTCTCCCCAGATAACCTCCTGGTTCTCTCCCTCCTCTCCTTCACGTTTTTGCTCAAACATTCCCTGACCTACCCTCCATGTCCACAGATAATCCTCTCTCATCCTCAGCACCCTCAACTGCTCCCTAGCATCTCGATTCTCTGTAGCCCTTCGTCATCCCCCATCGTGGCATTCACCTACTTCCTGTCTCCTGTCTATCCCCCACCCCTCTAGACAGTCAGCCTGGAGGGCGGGACTCCTGTCTGTCTCCAGCACAGAGCCTGCACCCAGTGGGGCTCCACAATGCATGATGCACCCCCCACCCCCGTCGCTGCCCCTACTGAAGGAAACCCCTCCAGGCTGCCTGGCCCCGCCCTACTGGGATGTCACTGTTCCTTCTCCTTCCCTCCACCCTGAAGTTCCAGCCTCGCTGACCTATTTGGCAATCCTGGACAACCTCGTGACCCCTGTCCACAGGACGTGAGGCAGGGACTTCGGTCCCCACTTGCCAGATGGAAAACCAGCTCCTGGGCGGTTGGGCCACTGGCCCGAGATTCCTCAGCTAGGAAGCGGCTGAGCCAGGGTTACTCAACCAGTAATAGTAACAGTGTTATTTATTATATTAGGTGATCATTGTTATTGTTATAGCTGCAGCAGTAACACATCATCACGGGGGATGGTAACACTCATTGGACGCCTACTGTATGCCTGGCCCTCTTCTAAGCGCCTCCTGGGCCTGAACTCACTCACCTTCCCAGCAGCCCTAGGAGGCAGGTGCTGTGATTTCCGCTTGACAGATGGGGAAACTGAGGCTCGGTGCCGTGAAAGGACTTGCACAGAGTCACGGGGCGCTCCCATGTCACATCAGAGGGCCTGGGCAAACCTGGTCTCTCCTCTTCTGGACCAGGCGGTCTCGGGAGGGTGATGTGACCGCTCTGGGCCTCAGTTTCCCCATCTGTGAAAGGGCTGGGACCTCGCGAGCACAGGTGAGGATTACAGGGATGATGAACAGCAGGGGCGCGGCTCACAGAGGACAGGCGAGGGGCCGTCGTGTCCTGCCCCCGCTTCTTGGGCCACCAACCCACACCCAGAACCGGCGCGGGCATGGGCTGAGGTGGGGGTCAGATGGGGTCTCCGGTGGAGGGGGGCAGAACAGGAAGGCCCTGCCAGGGAGACAATGGCAGAGGAAGGGGCCGGCCAGCCCCATGCGGACGAGCCCAGCTGCAGGCTCCAGGACGGCACACAGCTATTGTGAGGCCAGACAGCTGTCCCCAAGCCAGGAAGCCCCAGGAGCAAGGGCGGGGGAGGCCTGGCCAGCCCTGAATCCCGACCCCGACTCCCAACCCCAGGGCAGGGCCCTTTGTCTCCTCCTGCAGGCTGAATGCCGGGGTTCCGCTCGGGCCGGGACCCGGAGTCCACTTGACCGGGCTCCTGGTCAGATCCACCCAGCCCCAGCTGGCACCCTCCTGGCCCCTCCTGCCAGCCCGGCCCCGGGAACTGGGAGGCAGCCCTGAGCTGGGCCATATTTATAGTTCCCTGGCATTGCTGAGCAAACTCCTAAATATAGCAGCCGAGCTATTTGGGACCTCAGCCCTGGGGCAGAGTAGGGAGGGCACGCACATTTGCCTCTCTGGCCTGGGCCCCCAAGACTGCCCGGGCCTCTCAGTCTCCTGGGGCTGGGGCTGGGGGGTCTTGGGGGGCAGTATGTCTGCTTGAAGGGGGTACAGAGACAGACGTGGAGGAGGAACCCAAAGCCCATGAGAGGCAAAGCAAGAGGCTGGGAGGCCTCAGAGGGCGCCCTCCACTCTGGGCGAGGAAGAGCAGGGTGCACATTTGTGCCCCAGGGTCCCGGTGCCCAGTTCCTCCACCTCCTTCACCCCACGACTAACTGCGGTGGGAAAAGTGGGTCGAGCTGTCGCTCCAGTGTTCTCAGCTTCTAAGAAATGAAGGCCTTCAGGAAGCAGCAGGGGCACCCCGAACCCCAAACAAACCCAGCTCCTAGCAACCCACTTCCCCTTCCCCATCAGCACTGAGCTGACTGGTGGCCCCCCCGGCAGGGGCAGGTGACGCGGGCTGGGGGGGTGGAGCTATAAATAGCCGGTTTATAAGCAGCTGTGGGGAGAGCCAGGCAGGGGGTGGCCCTGGAGCAGAGAGAGCTCCTCATGGGCAGCTGGACCCCAAAGTGTCCCCAGCTTCAACCCCCACTCCCAGCGATTCCCAAGATTTGGGGAAGTAGGGGGAACAGAGGGGCCGGTTGCTTAAAGAGGGCAACACCAATGATTCCTTAAGGCAGCACATTAACAGGATGGCTGTTAAGACTTTAATGGAATATTAATGCTTCCTCAGCAGCAACTGGATGAAGGGATTGGAATATTATACAGCTGTAAAAAAAGAACCCCACAGGTGTGCAACGAGATGGCTGGCTCTTGGCAACATACTGCTTTCTTAATTTTAAAAATTGAGTGAAGTGCAAAAATCTTAATTTTGCTTGATGAATTTCATAGTAGGATTTTTCTTCTAGCTTTACTGAGTTATAATTGACAAGTAAAATGGGAATATATTTAAAGTGTATGACACGATGATCTGATGGTAGTCAAATCTGGAGCAAAAAAGTCCCCAAAGCCCCATAGAAAAGCCACCTTGTCATAAAGCCCAGACATAGAGAAAATGAAACCAGATAAGTTTTCAGGATACAAACACATATGAGAAAACAAACCAAAAACAAATGAGGGAGGGAATAAGAAGCAGAATTCGGGGCAGTGGAGGGAGGGAGCAGAGCCACGGCCCAGTTGCTGGTGGGGGCTCCTGGGCGTGATGATGGAATTTGACAAGATGAATGAATAAGGTCAATTACAGCGGGTCACAGATAGACCGGTGGCCCTGAGAATGACGTTGAATCGATTCCGTGAACCTGAGGTCCTGTATAAACTTTTTTTGAAGTTTACAGACGTTGAAGGCTCTAGTGAGGAGCAGTTGGAGGAAGCACTGGAAAGAGATGGAAGGAGGTGCTGGTTGACGGGGAGGCCCGGCGGGGGCCGCCGCCACAGGAAGCGGTGCAGTCCGGGCTGGGAACACTGTGCCACACTCGGGGCGTTTCCGCCTCTTCCTCGCAACTCAGCCTCTTCCCCATTCCCCAAGGGCTTCTGGGAGCGGCGGGCGGGGGGCTGGCAGTGCCCAGTGGGGACGGGCTCGGGCCTCCCGGGCCGGCAAGCGGGTCCCCAAACGTGCGGCAGGGCGGGGAAGGAAGGAGGTTTGGGCTGAGCGCCCAGGTCGACCTCTCCCCGTGCCTCAGTTTTTTCATCTGGGCCCCTATCTCGCCGGCTCCTGGGGTGCCGGGCCATGCCGCTGGTGGTCATGACCAGTCCCAGAACGAAGTGATGTATTCCAGGGGCTTCGGAAAGACTAAACCCGTTCCCAGCGCTCCATCGGATTGGAGTCTCCCTTCATCAGCTGTGGAAAACGGTTTGGCGGTTCCTCAAAAAGTTGAACACGGTGTCGCCCTGTGACCCAGCAGTTCCACTCTTAGGTGGACGCCCAGGAGAACCGAAGGCAGGGACCCAGACAAACGCCTGTACACCCGTGTTCACAGCAGCGTGACTCACAACAGCCAAAAGGTGGCAACAGCCCACGTGTCCATCAACAGATGCACGGATACACAAAACGTGGTCCAGCCATACAAGGGAATATTATTCAGGCATGAAAAGGACTGAAGCCCTGATACAGGCTACGACGTGGATGGGGGTGGTGGTCGCACCACACGGTGAATGCGCTAAATGCCATTGGATCGTTCACTTTCAAATAGTTAATTTTATTTCATGTGAACCTCACCTCAATTTCAAAAAAGTCCTGAGTAGGTCATGGCAGTGTCCCCCAACCCCACCCTGGGCCTCTCTCCTGTCACAGCCTTTTCTCTGTGCCTCATAGGTCGCCCCTCAGTTCGTCTTTCCGCTGCCCTGAGATGACATAGACATTACTCTCCTCCTTTTACAGACCTGATCGTCATGCATTCACTCAACAAACACTGCACGTCAGCTGCTGTTCTAGGCACTAGGGGCGCAGGTGTGAACAAGCCAGACCAAGACATCTGCCCCATGGGGCTGACATTCCAGTTCGGGAGAAGACCATGAACGTGGTAAATAAGAACCTTATGGAGAAAGTTAAGAATGGGAAAATTAAGCAGGTTAATGAAGGAGGAGGGGGTCCTGGGGGTGGGTTGCCAAACTAAATAGGGCGGTCGGGGAAGGCATCTCTGAGAAGGTGATGTTTGAGGAAAGACCTGAAGGAGATGAGGAGGGAGGAGCCACGATGATATCTGGGGAAGAGTATTCCAGGCAGAGGGAACAGCCTGTGCAAAGGTCCTGCAGCTGGAGCGTGCCTGGTGTGGCTGCCGCCGAGTGAGCCGGGGGAGAGATAACGGGTGAGACTGTGCAGCAAGAAAGAAGTCTGAGGTGATACTCAAAATATTTAACACCCAGCGAGGCATGAAACCCAACCAGCTAGAGCAGCAGCAGCCCGTGTGGCTTCCCTCCTGTCCCCTCATGTCCGACGGCCTCCTGGAGAGCCTGCGGCCCGGGACCCTCCACGGCTGCTCCCCCAGCCTGGGGACGGAGCAGACCTCCCCTCATCATACGGGAGCCTGAGGTCAGGTGCTCAGAACCAGGCATCAGGGGCCAGCCCCCTGGTGTAGTGGTTAAGTTCGTGCACTCCACTTCGGTGGCCCGGGATTCGCAGGTTTGGATCCCAGGTGTGGACTGATGCACCACTTGTCAAGCCATGCTGTGGCGGCATCTCACACACAGAATAGAGGAAGATGGGCATGGATGTTAGCTCAGGGCCAATATTCCTCAACGGAAAGAAAAGAATCAGGCATCGGGAAGGCCTACACATCGTTTCACAGGTGGGGAAACCAGCTAGAGTAGAGAGGGATGGCTCAGGGTCACACACACAGGCAGAGCCGGGGAGCCTGGTGCTCCCTGAGACACTGGGGTCAGAACACGGACTCCAGGTGACTCCCGGGGCCCAGCCTCCATCCTCGCTCACCCGGACCGGTGCAGTCACCTTTGCCCTGGTCCTCTGGTTCTTGCCCTCTCCCTCCACAATCTGTTTCCTGCACAGCAGCCAGAGGGTGCCTGTGAGCACCCAAGTCAGGTCCTGTCTCTCCTCTGCTCAAGAACCCTTCATGGCTCCCACCTGGCTCAGAGCAAAAAGCCTAAGTCCTCCCTGCGGCCCACAACGCCCTGCTTGCTCTGCCTCGTCCCCTCCCTGCCCTCACCTCCCACTCTCCTCCCTGCTCGCCCCCTCCTGCCACATAGGCCTCCTAGGTGTTCCTCAAACACTCCAGGCACATTCCTGTCTCAGGGCCTTTGCACGGGCCATTCCCCCTGCCTGCAGCACCCTTCCTCCCCCAGAGATCCACACAATGCCCCCCTCACCTCCTTCAAGTCTTTGCTCCAATGTCTCCTCCTCACTGAGACCTTTCCCGTCCCCCTCTTTAAAATTGCAACCATCCCCCAGTCCCCTGTCACCTGCTGTGCTTTTTCTTTTTTCTGAAGCACTGACCTCCTTTCAAGTCAGTGTCATTTCCACTGTTCACCGTCTGCCTCCCTCTAGCGCACCTGCCACAGGCACTGGAGGTACACAGCTGGTGCCCAATAATGGTTGCATAACTGAATGTCAGAGTCTGAGTTTATTGCGGCTATGTCTTTAATAACTTTAAACACCTCCGTAATCTCTTTCCATTTTTATTTATTTTCCCCTGTGTCTTTTTCTCTTTCTTTTTTAACAAAAAGAGCACTCTCTTTGCTCCATGTCTGGACCAGAGGGTGAGGCGGGCTCTGGGGTCTGGGGGCTGGCACAGCCCTGAGGGCGAGACCCCTGCATTCTGCTCCCGGTGTCTCATTCTCCTCACCCACTCGGAGCCGGGAGCAGGCGGCCGCGTCAACCAAATTCAGTACCAGCCCGCCCCCCGCCCTCCAGTGTGGTTCTTTCTTCTGCTGCCTCCACTTGTGGAAATGGCCCTGGTTTCCTTTTGTGGCAGTGGCATGAAGGTTCCTTTCAAAACAAATTCATTTAAGCATTTTAAAAAGGGAAAGCAAGTTGATTGACAGGAGACTCTGTGGCCGGAGGAGAGAGCAGTGGTGAGCTGCCCATCAGCTCCGCGCTGGAGGCGGCGAGGACGGGCTGGCGCCCCGGGTTTTGGGTGCAGGCGCCATGCGGCCTTGGCCGTGTCCTCTAATGATGCCACTAGGAGCCAGGGGAGAGGGGCCCCTGGGCAGACAGCTCCGTCTTTTCTGACTGTTCCAAGGAAGGACGTTTCTGAGAGCACTTCCTGCCGGTGCCCGCATATCTGGGGCGAGGGCATCACTGGGGTTTTCCTGGGCCCCTGGCGTGGGTTTTGGTGCCGAGTGACAAAGGTCAGCGGCAATCCCTTCATGGATACGGATGTGCCGCCACCACACCTGAGTGTCGCCCCCATCTTCTGCCTGGAGGCCCTGGCATTTGCAAGGAGGCTGGCACCCATGCCCTGAGCTTTCTTCATTAGGATCCCCAGACAGACAGCCAATCAGTGCATGAAAAGACACTCAACATCACTAATCATCAGGCAAACTCGAATCAAAAGCACAATGAGATACCACCTCACATTTATTAGGATGGCTACTAAAAAGAAAAAAAAATAGACGATAATAAGTGTTGGTGAGGATGTGGAGAAATTGGAACGCTTGTGCACTGCTGGTGGGAATGCAAAGCGGTGCAGCCACTGTGGGAAACAGTACGGCAGTTTCTTATAAAATTAAACATGGAATTACTACATGATCCAGCAATCCCACTTCTGGGTATAACCCCAAAAGAATTGAAAGCAGGGTCTCAGAGCTATTTGTACACCCACATCCACAGCAGCCAAAAAGTGGAAGCAACTCAATTTTCCGTTGATGGGTGAATGAATAGACAAAATGTGGTCCATCCATACAGTGGAATATTACTCAGCCTTAAAAAGGAGGGAAATTTTGACACATGCTACAACGTAGATGAACCTTGACGACACTGCGCGCAGTGAAATAAGCCAGTCACCGAAGGACGAGTGCTGCATGATCCCACTTCAATGAGGTAACTAAAGTCGTCACATTCATAGAAACGGACAGTACAATGATGGTTGCCGGGGGTTGGGGGCGGGGGGTGGGGAGTTGCTGTTTCCTGGGGACAGAGTTTCAGTTTTGCAAGATGAGAAAGCTCTGGAGGTCGGTTGCACAACAATGCGAATATACTTAACACTACTGAACTGTGCACTTAAAATAGTTAAGATGGTACATTTTGTGTTACACGTATTTTACCACTTAAATTTTTAAAAAAATATAAAGGAGGGATATTCTGACAGCTTGTACAGCATGGGTGACCCCTGAGGGCATCTGGCTGGGTGAAATAGGGCAGTCACAGGGGGACAAACGCCGTGGGATCCCACGTACAGGAGGCACGCAGAGGAGACATCCACAGAGACAGGAAGTGGATGGCGTCCCAGGGGTGGGGGAGGGGAGTCCGTGTCTCATGGGGAGAGTTTCAGTCTGGGAAGATGAGAAAGTTCTGGAGAGGGACGGCGGGGACGGTTGCACAACCATGTGAACGTACTTAAGGCCACTGAACTGGACACTTAACAACGGTTAAGACGGTACATTTCATGTTATGCGTATTTCACCACATTGAAAACAAAGAAAGTCCAGGGCGGGAGGTTAAGGCAGCACTGAGGCTGGACCAGCAGCCCCCTGGGCCTGTCGGGTGGCGGGAACCTGAGACAGGCCCTGCAGAGTCCACACCAATTATACCCGAGAGCCTCGTGCTTCTCCATCCCCACGTGGCACCCTCGCCCGGTCCCAGGCGCCGGGCTGCCCCTCGACCTCGCCGGGGCTGCGCGCTGGTCACCGGGGTCGCCCCTCCTTCAGGCACGAGGGAGGAAAGTGAGGTCTCCCTTTGTGGGGCCACGTGACTGGCCTCGGCCAATGAGCGGAGGGCGGTTGTGGCACGCGTCACTTCCGGTGGGCGGTCCAGGGCCGGCGGCTGCGCACTGCGCTCTTTTCCGGCCTAGGGAGCATGCGCAGTGCGGGCGGGCCGAGTGGGGGGAGGAGCCCCTGCTGGCCACCCCCCGGGCTTTGGCCTGAGCCGGCGGTCAGTGGGGGCCCTCCCGCACGTGCTGGCGGCCCCTGCGCACCCGCTGGTGCCAGGGCGAGGCACGGCCGAGAGCACCATGTCGGGCGTGTGCGCAATCGCAAGGAGAGCTCGGGGTCTGCGAGGACTGCACTGCACGTCCCCCTGTGGCCCCCGTGAACACGCGCAAGGCTCCGCTGGGGCTTTCCGGGGGCAGTGTGGCCGCAGCTCTGCACTGGGAGGGGTCAGCACCCCTGCGAACAACCCCCCGTCACTCACCCCTCCTGTGGGGTAACTGAGGGGTGTGTCCCACACTCTCTCTCAGGTGTCCCCAGAGGGCTGAGCCCCTGGTGCCCGTAGCTTCAAACTCTCGGTATTTGCTGCCCACCCCTCCCTAACTCACTTCCTGTCTTCTCTACAAATGCTTTCTAGAACCCTCCTCTAATGAAGTACCTGAGCTCAAATCCTTGTCTCAGGCTCTGCAGTTGGGGGAGCCAGCCCAAGGCAGATGTCTATTACGAACACGGCAAACACTGTAACTCCTGATTCCCCTCCTAACCTCTGGCCCAGCCCACTGTGGTAGTGATCTATTGTGTGTAACAAACTACCCCAACTGTAGGGGCTTAAAATGACAGCAAACGGTCATGACCTCACAGTTTCTGTGGGTCAGGAACTGGTGTGGCTTCACTGGGCTCTCTGCATCAAGGTCCCTCACAGGCTGCCATCTAGGTGTCGGCTGGGGCTGCGGTGTCATCCGAAGGCTGGAGGAGGGGAGGATCAACTCCCAAGCTCACCCCAGTGTTGTCAGCAGGATGCGTTTCCCCATGGGCTGTTGAAGAGGTGGCCCTCAGCTCCTTGCCGAGCGGGCCTCTTTCCGGGGCAGCTCACAGGACAGCAGCTGGCTTCATCAGAGCCAGAGAGAGAGAGACGGTGGAGGCAAGATGGAAGCCTCACTCTTTTATGACCTAATCTCGGAAGTGACGTCCCATCCCATTTGTCTTATTCTCTTGTTAGAAGTGAGTCCTGAGGTCCCGCCCACACTTGAGGAGAAGGGGTGGACACAGAGTGTGGACCAGAGGGTAGGGATCATAGGGGCCATCTTGGAGTTTGTCCACTGATTTTCCCCTTCTTAGTGTATGGCCCCACCACCAGCTCAGTCGTTCAGTCCCCAGAGGGGGTGCCCTCGTGGACTCCTGTCTTTCTGCCATGCTGTCCATGAGGCCTTCTAGCCTCTGATCTCACCTCCTTCCCTCATTCTGGGCTGGCCATGTTGGCCTGCCTTCTCTTCTTGGAAGCTCAGTCCCACCTCAGGGCCTTTGCACCTGCCATTCCCTCTGCCTGAGATTCTCTGTCCCCAGATATCTGCATGGCTCCTCCTTCAGGGTCTCTCACAGGCTGCCATCCGGGTGTCAGCTGGGGCTGTGGTCTCATCGGAAGGCTCAATCAGGGAAGGAAACACTTCCTTCTAGCCTTAGCTTCAACACGAACTCCTTAAAGACGCATTCCTGGTCCACCACGACATTCAGCCCTGCACAGCAAAGAGTTAGCTCAGGGGGCTTGGGGTGCTCCGATCCTGCACCTTCCAAAGAAAGGCCTATTTGCAGGCCTGACCCTTGCTCTGCTCCTGGGAGGTCATCTTTACCACTGGAGTGTCCTGCCTGGGAGTGTCTGTATACCTGGGACCGCAGCCAGGCCAGACAGCCTGTGCTCACGCTGTGATTTGCCGTGGGGGCCTGGGGCTGCCACGTGATACCAGCTTGACCTCTGGAGGGGCTGGAGCCTGAGATCAGCCACACGGTGGTCAGCTGTGCCTCTGTGACTGACTCTCAGTCAAAGCCCTGGACACCAAGGCTCAGGTGGGTTTCACTGGTTGGCAGTAGCCCATGTGGAGAACTAAAAGCTGCCCACTGACTTTGCTGGGAGGGGACGCTGGGAGCTCACACCTCCTCTCTCCTGGGTCCTGCCCCGTGCACTTCTGTTTTTTCCCGACTCTCATCTGATTCCTTTCCCTGTAATAAACTGCAACCACGAGCACAACAGCTTTTCTGAGTTCCGTGAGTCCTAGCGAATCATTCACCCCCAGGTTGGTCTTGGGGACCCCCAACTCCAGTCCCCATCCCCCCAGCCACCCTCTTTGAGATATTCATCGCCCTTGTCACTGAAGGGTATGTTCTTGCTCACTTGCTATTTCCTGTTTCCTGTCTCTCTTCTGGGTCAAGGGCTCTGAAAGGCCAGGACCTCGTCTGTCGCTCTCATGAGAGGCAGAAGAGCAGAGTGGTCAGCGGTCCGGCCCTGGCTCTGCTACTTTCTGGTGGTGTGGCCCTGGGCGAGCAACGTCCCCGCTCTGTGCGCCAGTCTCCCCGTCTGTAAAATGAGAACGGGAGCACCGTTCCTCCCTCACAGGGCATCCGGAGAGGGGTGGGCTGATCTATTAATGCCTCTGCAAGTCAACATCGGTCACTCCGTCTCCCCAGTAGCTGGCACAGGGCCCAGAGGGTCAGCGCTCAGTAAAGAGCAAATGAATTGAGGAGACTCCTCTGTAGCCTTTGACATGGAGAGGCATGAGGGGACCCGAGATGCCCAGATGGCGGGAGGAGGAGGGAGCGCAGAGGCCAGAGGATGAGAGAGGGGCCAGGGAGGGTTGGTGGCTGGCCATGTGGCTCTGGTCACACACAGGCCCTCCCAGTGCTATTTAGGAGCCAGGCCCACCGTAGCCACCAGGGAGGAGGTCTGGAGTGGCAGAGCTGGGTAGAGAGGGAGAGGGCAGGGAGGCCAAATCTGCAGTCAGGGCTCCTCGGGGGACGTGACGGGGAGGTCTGGGGGGTTGCGGCAGCTGGAACCGGGGCTGTGAGCGGGAAGGCGGCAGCTGGTCTGGCCTGGCCTGAGAGGATGCCTCCCGGCTGCTGGACAGCCTGGAGCAGCCGCTGGGACACAGCCCTGCTCCCCCGGGAGGAATGTGCTCCCCTCCCCACCCCCTGCCTCTAGACTCTTCCACATAAGGCTTTCGGGGGTGCTCATGCTATATGAGTTCAGGACAAAGGAATCAGAGGCACATGGCTGGCTTCCCCAGGAAGGAGAAGTTCTGGAAACGAGGCCGAAAGGAAGAGAACAGAGCCAGAGGGGGCAGCTGGGAGGAGGTGCCCAGCTCTGCGCGGCCTCTACTCCCAGCAAGACCCATGCCCAGAGCTTTCAAGTCAGGGCCAGGCCCGGCCAGGGTGAGGACCCCTGCAGACCCATTGCAACGTGGGCACCTCCCTCCACCTCTCTGAGCCTCAGTGTCCTTCCTAGTGGCCCAGACACTCAGGTCAAAATACTTGGAGTCGTCAGTGTCTCTCTCTGTCTCTGTCCCCCTCCTCCCGCCCCTCCCCTTCATCAGCAAACCCTCAGAGCACTACTTTCAACATCTAACCGGAATCCACCCACTTCTCACCTCCTCTAGAGCCCCACCCTGAACCAGCCCTGTCACCTCCCACTTGGACCAGTGCAGTCTCCTCTATGCTGATCTTCCAGCTCCCACTCTCACCCCCTATAGGCTGTTCCCCCAACAGTGGCCAGAGGGCGCCCTTGAACGCCTGAGTCAGGTCCTATCCCTCCTCCACTCAAGAATCCTCCGTGGCTCCCATCTCACTCAGAGCAAAAGTCAAAGTCCTCCCCATGACACACAGGGCCCTGCATGCTCTGCCCCGTCCCCTCCCTGCCTCACCTCCTCCCACTCTCCCCCTGGCTATTCCCTCCAGCCCCACTGGCTCTTCGCTGTTCCTGCAAGCTCCCACCCCAGGGCCTTTGCACTTACAGTTGCCTCTGCCTGGTACCCTCCTCCTCTAGGTCTCTACACAGCTCCCGCCTCACCTCCTTCAGGTCTTTGATGAAACGTCACCTCTGCTCCCTGACTTAAAATTGCAATGTCCTGGTACCTACGTAATTTTTCATAACACATCACCATCAACGCTTGGTTGATTTCACTTCCTGCCTGTCTCCCCGTGAGAATGTCAGCCCAGGAGGGCAGGGCTGCTTCTCTGTTCGGCTCCCTGGGTGTGCCCAGGGCTCAGAGCAGCGTCTGGCACCACAGGTGCTTGCGGACTTGATCGACTGAATGGTCACAATCCCATCTGCAGATTGTTGGGGCAACTTTTTCAGTAGCTTTATTGAGAGGTAATTTACATAGTACACATTCGCCCGCTGTGTGTGAACAGTTAGACGATTTTCAGTGAATTACCAAGTTGTGCAGCCATCACCACCAGCCAGCGTTTGAGAAGACTTTCATCGCCCCAAAGCTCCCTTGTCCTAGCCAGGTCCTCGAGCGCAATGTTGAAGAGAAGTGCTGACACAGGCCATTGTTTCTGGTCTAATCTCAGGGGGAATCTTCCACTGTTTCACAATCAAGTTCGATATTTGCTGTGGGGTTTGTTTTTGTAGCTACTTTCTATCAAAGCTTAGAAGTTGCCTTCTATTTCTACCTTGCTTGGAGTTTTAAACATGAATGGATGTTGAGTCTTATTATTGAATTGTGAGAGCTCTTTATATATGCTGGATACAAGGCTTTTATCAGATATATAATTGCACATATCTTCCCCTAGTCTGTGGCTTGTCTTTTCATTTTCCTGATGTCTTTCAAAGAGCACAAGTTTTCATTTTGCTGAAGTCCAGTTTATTAATGTTTTCTTCTGTGGATCACGCTTTTGGAGACATATCTAAGAAATCTTTGCCTAAGCTGAGGTCACAAAGATTTCCTCGTATATTTTCTCCTAGGAGTTTTATAGTTTAAGGTTTTACATTTAGGTCTACAATCCATTTAGAGTTATTTTTTTATGTAGGATGTGAAGTAGGGTCTAAACTGTTCTGTTTGTTTGTTTTTTGCACGTGTATATCCTATTCTCAGGAAAGCGTGAAGGGGGTTATACCTCCTTTTCTGTTACAGTTAACGCTCGGCTCATGCTCCCGGCCTGTAGTTCTCCCACCAGGGCCAGGGCAGGGCGGCAGGAGGGAAAGCCACAGGAGCCTGCCCAAACAGGATGTTGCCCAACCCTCTTGGGGCTGAAATCCAACCCCAAGGGTCCTTATCAGTGCTTCCATCGGCAGCTTGACCACAGGGCCCGCCGCCCCACCGCCACCCCTTCCTAGGGCTTCAGGCTGGGGCTGGGGCTTCCATACCCCAACAGAGCGAGGTGCCAGCGAGGCCCCGACGCCTTCTCGGGGGAGGCAGCCCCAGTCTGCACCGCCTCCCCGGGTCCCAGCTTCCCCAGAGCCTGCCTCCCCGTGCCCAGCGCAAAAAGCAAACATTCCCAACAGCCCCACCCATGTGTGCCCTGGCTCAGGGCAGGGCTGGGGACTCCTTGCCTCCTGGGGAAGGGAACCCTGGGGTGGCTCCTCCCAGCCCCTCACCCCACCTGTGCCCTCCCTATGGGTCATAGGAAAAGGCAACAAACGAAACCGCAGGGAGACTTGGGGAGAGGACAGCAGGGGCAGACCTGCGGAGTCCACGGGGGATGGAGACCCAGCCCGGGGAGGCCAAACCCAGTCGCTTATACAGGAAACCTCTCTCTGTTGGTCTGATCATCTAGGCTTCCCGTGAGCACCGGAGTCAGGTTAGGTCCCATCCCTCCTCTGCTCTGAACCCTCTGTGGCTCCCACCTCCTTCAGGTGACAATATAAAGTCCTCCTGAGGCCAACAAGGCCCTGGGCAGTTTGTCCCCTCGCCTCCCCCTCACTCACTCCCTCCAGCCACACAGGCCTCCTCGCTGCTCCCCAAACACACCAGCCCAGGTCCAGCCTCAGGGCCTTTGCACAGGCTGTTCCCTTGCCTGGAACCCTTTCTCCGGTATTCTCACTCCTTCTGCCTCAAGTCTTTGCTCAGGCACCAGTTCCTATTTAGAAATCTCCACTCCGTCCCCTTCTGCCTCCTTTCCCAGCTTTAATTTTCTCTGTGGCTCAGTCATCTTGACGTCACTGTAATTCACACCTTTACCCAGAGTGACGGCCCCCCAGGGAGGGGACTTTCTGTCTTGTTCACTGCTGTGTCCCCAGCACCTAGGACAGGGCCAGGCACACTGTACATGCTCAATAAATGTTTGTGGAGTGAATTGTCTCTTCTTCCGCCTTTTGTCCACTTAGATCTGGGAGGCCGGTCCCACCCCCATCACCAGGAGTGGTCATGTGACCCAGGCCCAGCCAATGGGCACATTCCATCCTTTCTGGCCACAGTGATTGGTTCTCAAAGGACATGTGACCCCAGTCTGCCCAATGAGAGGTAGCCCCAGGATTTTTGCTAGAGCCATTGGCAAAGTGGCTTTCTCCTTTTTCTCTGGAGGTTCTGGCTGATAAGATATAAGCCAGGGATTGCTGAGGCCATTTTACCCCATGGGAAATGGCTGCCTGAGCGTGAAGCTCCCCAGAGGAAAACTTATTTCAGAGGGGGAGATTACTTTGTTTGAGTCCCTGGATCCAGCTGTGCCTGAAGCAAACATACCTTAGACTTTTCAGTTACATGAACTAGTTTGGGTTTGGATTTTTACTTGCAACTGAAATAGTCCCAACCAATTCTTCCTTCCTACCCTCCCTCTTTCCTTCCCTTCTTTCTTTTTTTTTATTTCCTTCCCTCATTTCTTCCTTCTTTTCTCCTTCTCTTCCTCCCTCCCTCCTTCCCTTTCTCTCGGTTTCTCTCTCTCTCTCTGTTTCTCTCTCCTTCCATCTCTCCTCCTTTCCTCCCTCCCTTCTTTCCTTCTATCTCTAATTGAATCCTTACCCCACCCTGGCCTGAACCACCATCCCCCACAGCACAGCTGAGTCAAAACTGTACTCTTCACCTTCCCTCCAACCCTCTTGCCATCACTGCCTCCCTAGGCCTACCCATCCCCCGTCCCGTGCCTGTAGGACTCTGCTAAAGGTGGTTGTGAATCCCGGCTCTCCCACTAGAGGGCTGTGTGCCCTCAAGAAGTGACTTCACCTCTCTGGGCCCCAGTTTCCCCGTCTGTAAAACGGGGGCATAATAGGCTGACCAGCGTTCCCAGCTCTAACTCCTCTCTGGCCTCTTCTGAACATCTAGTCACCTGAGCCTCGCTCTTGCCTGCCCTGCCTGGCTCGCCATCCTTGGGCTCTGCTCAGAATCCTGAGTCCATCCCGAGGCCCGCAGAAGAAGGTTCCCACTCACCGAGGCCCCCGAGGCCACCACAGTCAGGACATAGGGCTCTGAGGGGACTGCCAACATCATCCCCATTTTACAGATGAGGAAACTGAGCCCACGTCATGCAGAGAGGGTAGAAACAAGGCAATTTCTCAGAGGGGTTACAGCTGGAGAATCTCCAGGAAGGAGTGGTTCCCGAGAAGATGGAGTGGACGGGGTGGCGCTCCCTGGAGGAGACGGCATTTTAGGGCCAGAGCTTCCCAGACACAGCACCATTGGCGGGGGAGTAAGCCAGGCAGGAGGACCCGCAAGGGCAGAGGGCCTGAGGGGGGAGCCAGTGTGGTGTGTCTAGGGCCCAGCGAGGGGTCCGGAGGAAAGCAGGGCACTGGGTGGGCCTAATACTCATGTTACTACAAGTGCAGGCAGAGGGTGCCAGCAGGGACGGGCTGGCCTAAGGGGCTGCGTGAGCTCCCGCTGAGGCTGTCAACTTGGCGCCCACCCAGGCTTCCTCTCCGCCAGGGCAGCCAATCCTGGCATGCCTCATCTGCTCCCTCTCGGTGCCTGGGCCACTGCAGCTTTGCCCCCATTTAACAGAGGAGGAAACTGAGACTCCAAACAGGCCCCCCCAGGCCCAGAACCATCTGGTCCAGCTTCTCCAGGCCCTGCCGCCCCCCAAGTGGGACAGGATCTTAGGAGTCCTGGCCTCACGGAGGGGGGGACTTGGGGTCCTTAAGACTAGCCCTCAGCCACCTCTTCCAGGAAGTCTTCCTGGCTTTCTCCGGTCAGGGATCTCCCTCCTCTGAATTCAGCCCTTGCTTGTGTCAGGCCCAGAAAGTGGGTTCTCCGGGGGCAGGCTGGTGGTGGTGGGATCTCCCACCTCACCACACGTCTCTGTACAGGGAAGTTAGGAAGAGCCAGAGTAGGGTGCCTTCTGGGAGGGAAAATATTTTGGTTCTCAGAAGGCGGGTGAATTGCTTGATTCCCAACCGATTAGGGGTAATTAACCCTTCGCTAGGCAGTAATTAAGTCTGTGCCTCTGAAACCATAATTAGAAGCTCCAGGAGGCTCCGCCCACTCCCCAAGAGCCAGGCAGTCCCCAAAGCCGAGGCCAGCCAGGACTGGGGACAGGGCTCTGTTCCCCTCGTGGGCTGAGACCCACGGCCTCTCCCGCGGACCCCTCAGGCAGGGACCCGTGGAACAGCACTCACAGAACGCGAGCATTCCCCTGCACCGTCCCTTTGGGGTTGTCAGGCCACACGAGGGGACTTTGATCTTGGGGGACATGGAGGAAGGCGGATGGGGCTGCGCAGGGGCTGGGGTGTGGGACCGGTGACAGCCCTTGAGGGCCTCTCTCTGGCCAAGGGGAGCTGAAGCAGACACCCCAGCCTCAAATGGGGGAGAGGACGCTAGGGACACAGGAGGATGGGGCGGTCTGGGGGCTCACAGAGGACGGGGGACGTCCTCCAGCGGTGGCCCGTCACAGCCGAGAGGCATTGGTCCCAGCGCCAGACTGGCTGTGTGGGTCCTGAGGCTCCCAGGGAGGGGCCGGGGGCGAGGAGGGGGCTTTGCCAGCAGAGGGACCCGCTGCCCCGGCGCCACGGAGCGCCTGGCACACAAGGAAGCCTGGGGCATGCAGGCCACACAGGCCCCCTGCTTGGCCCCTGCCCCATAAATCTGGCACCTGGCATCCCCTGAGAGGCCACCTGCGGCCAACCCCGGGTCCCCTCACCCTCTGCCGTCACTGTCACCGGGTCCCGTTCCTCTCCTCTGCACAGCCCCTTGGCTGCATGCTGGGTCAGTCTCCTCAGAGGCAAAGGCCCAGAAGAGCGGGACAGGGCACAGGGCTGGGCTTTCTCTGTGGGGACACCCAGTCCCGCGTCCGCACGGCAGGTGGAGGGTGTGGGCAGAAGGGCCCCTGCGTGGAGCTGGGTGCAGGTGGAGGGCTCAGGCCCAGAGGGAGGCTCCCTCTCCCCTCGGGAGTGTGAGGTCAGATCTGTCTCCAAAGGGCCCTGACATCCCACCCCACCTCTCCCTCCACGTCTCAGCTCTGGCCACCCTGACCTCCTGTCTTGTCCGACACCCCGAGCTACTTTCTGCCCCAGGGCCTTTGCACTCGCTTGCCCTCCACTGGGCTGTCGTGCCCTGTCCTGGCATGGCTGGGCCTTATCCCTCTCAGGCTTCAGTCCTTGGAGAGCCCGCCTCCCCGCCCCCTGCCTTACCAGGAGCAGGCTCCCCTCCCGCGACATCCCTCCCTTTACTTCTTTCTGCAGGACACTTTCTCAACAGCAATGATCTCATGGGTTCTTGTCCCCTTCTTCACCTGTCCTCCAGACCCTAATCTCCAGAAGGGCAGGGAGGTTTACCTGTCCTTCTGTGTCCTCTGAACCCAAAACAGAGCCCGCTACACAGTAGGTGCTCAATAAATGGTGGTGGTGGTGAATAAACGGACAAGGTTAGCGTGGAAACGGCGCCTGGGAACAGCGCTGGGAACGTGGAGGAGAATTTCGTAGGTGCGCCTGTATCCGATACTGCTGGGGGGCCCCGGGGGCCCTGGGAGGGGTCACGGGGGTGTGGTGGGGGTGGGGCGACCCACTTTCCGGGACCGCGCGCCTCCCCCGGTGGCCCACAGGTGGCGCGCGCTCCCCGCGCTGCAGCGGCTGGAAGCAGAGGTGGGAAAAGCCGCGCGCTGGCTGGGGAGCCACCCGCAGACGTCGCCCCCGCCCCCGTCCGCCGCCCGGTCAGCCCCGGCTCCGAACGTGGACGCCAGGCCCTGGCACCCTGCCTCGACCCCAGCTCCTGGGGGTCTGCGAGGCGGGCGGCCGGCGGGCTGAGGGCCCCGCCCCACGCAGGCTCCTGCTCGCGCTACACTAGTCAAGCAGCCCGGTGCCCGCGGGAGGGGGACGGGGGAAAGCGCTCGCTGTGCGCATGTCCTGTTTAACCCTGGACAGCACAGTGCTTGGTCCGGTGGGGCCTCGGAGAACACCTGTGGGATAATGAATGCACGAATCCCCATTTGATAGATGGGGAAACAGGCTCGGGGAGGCTGCATGGCTCGCCCAGGTTCACAGAGCCAGAAAATGGTTGGAGCCTAGGGTGTGTCCAACTGCAGGGTCAGCCGGTTTAAAAAAACATTTTCAAATGGACTTGGTTACTCTAAGTAACTGAGGTAATTACTGTAGTGGTGTGTGCCGGGGGTACATTGGTGGGGAGGTCCCCTCCCACCCTGCTTTCTCTGCCTTCACACAGGTGTCCACACATCCCTGGAGGTGGTGGTGAGGGGACTTCCCCTCTCTGGGCCACTGTTTCCTCATCTGTACAATGGGCTTAATGGTCACTGAACTTTCTCCCCGATGGCTGTGAGGATTGAATGAGTTATTCCCAAGAAAAGCCCTTGGAGCAGAGCCTGGCACACAGGTGGCGCCCAGACAGTGCGGGTCCCCTCTAGTGGTCCACACGTCCTGGTGGAAAACACCCTGGCTTCAACGTGCCTGCTCCTTCCCTGGTACAGGGCGTGGGGTGCAGGGCACCTCTGTGGTCCCAGGCTGCCTGTGACCCCACTGTGCGTCCGAGTTTGAGTGGCACGCGGCCACTGAGCTGTGTCCACGGGGGCAGCGGCTGTGCGGGCTGCACGAGGCAGCTGGTTTCTGTAGACCGGGGCGTCTCCCCCCTCAGCTCTCTTGACGTTGGGGCCGGATCAGTCTTTGCCGTGGGGTGTCCTGTGCTCTGCAGGGTTTGGAGCAGCGTCCCTGGCCTCCACCCACTAGATGCCTGTAGCTCTCCCCCTCCTCAAATGTGACAGCAAAAATGTCTGCAGACATTACCAAGTGTCCCCTGGGGGCGGAATCGCCGCCTTTGAGAAGCCCCGCTGTATACCCTTCTGGTGTGCACACGCACTGGTCAGCGTGTGGTCAGCGTGCACGCCTGCCTTTCTGCTTCGCTGTGGGTGCCTTGGCTTGGCTCCCCCAGAAGCAGACGGTGGTGTCAGGATGGAGGGCACATAGTTTATCTGGGAGGTGCAGTGGACTGAGTGTGTGTGTCCCCTTACATTCGTATGCCGAGGCCTAACCCCCAAGGTGCTGGTGTTAGGAGGGCGGGCTTTGGGAGGTGATGAGGTCATGAGGGTGGGGCCCCCGTGAACGGGATTAGTGCCCTTATACTGGGGACCCCAGAGAGCTCCCTCACCCTCTTTCCATGTGAGGACACGGCGAGGAGGAGCCGTCTGTGAACTCAGAAGAGACCCTCCCAGAACCCCACCAGGATCTTGGACTCCAGCTGCAGAACTATAAGCCGCCCGTCTATGGTGGTTCTGCTGTGGCAGCGGGACCACACTAAGACAGGAGATGGGGGATGGGGGGCGGTGGGAGAAGAAAGGGGAGGCAGGGCTCGGTCCCTGTGGGGGCCTCTGGGAGACCCCGTGGAGCGCACACGTGCCCGGAGAGGGAGCAGGGGCATCTGCGCACCGAGCCGCCTCCCCGTCGGGCGGGGGCTGCTCCGGGGTTCGCGCCCGCGCGTCCGGCTCCGGCGGGCGGTGGGTCGGGGTCCCCCGTCCTGTCCGCGCGGCCGCCCCGTCTCCCGGGCCGGCTGTGTGTTTGGTGCGCGTGTTGCGTCTGCCTTTGTTTTCCCTTCTGCTCCGTCTCCGGGAACGTGGGGGGAAACTTCTGCTTTTCATCAGGGGCCAGGGAACCGTCCGGTCGCCACGTTATTAATGAGGCCGACTGGAAATGACCTTTCCAGCCTTCCCCGAGGCCGGCCCGAGGCGCCCTGCGCGCTCCTTGTGTGCCCACGAGGGAAACTGAGGCACGCGGCCGCAGGAGGCCTCCCGGTTGGCAGCCAGGGAAAGAAAGTTTTCTGTGCAAAGCGTTTTACATGCATAAAAGCTTGATGAATCCCCTCGCACATAGAAGAAGAGAAATTCTGGTCCCCATTTACAGACGGGGAAACTGAGGCTCGGGGGCGGGACCGGAGCCCCAGTGAGGCCCGAGGCTCTCAGATCTCCAAGGTTGTCTCCTTCTTTCAAATGCCAACCACTTTTGAAGCTTCCCAGGGCTGCTTGGGCCTCATCTGTGCCTCAGTTTCCCCTTCTGGTCACCGGGAGCCCTTCCCTGCTAGTCAGCAGTCTGAACAACCCATGCTGCCTGGCAGGGCGCCAGCTCTCACACTTTCCTTCCTGGATGCTCCGGGCCCAGCGGCCTGGCTGGCTCTGTGAACACAGATATTAATTAGCACAATTAATACGCCCTGTGGGGTGGGGGTGGTGCCTGTGGATCCCCAAGCTCTGAAACAGCTAGAGGCTGACTTGGGTCCCCGGTGTGTGGTGGGCTGGAACCAGGGTGAGCAAGGGCTGCTGGGTCCTGGGACGCACCAAGAGCAGGGCCCATGGGACCACCGTCTGGCCGGCTTTAACCAGGTGGGGCCACTCCCCAGCCCACACTGGGGAAGCTAAGTCCCGGGCCCTGTGTCTTCCTGGGGCTGCAGAACCGCATTTGGGAGATGGAGTTCGTGGTCCCCCCCAAATGTCACATGTTCAGCTCAAATCCCTGCTCTGGCACCTGCTGTGTGACCTTAGGCAAGTTGCTTACCCTCTCCTTGCCCATTTCCTCATGTAGACATGAGAGTAATTTCTGCTTGCAAGGTTGTTGGAAGAAATAAACGAGCATGTGTACTTCATGGCAGGTACACACTGTCCCCATGGAAGTCAGTAACCAGTAGCCACGGTTGTGACAAAAGGCCACTGGGACCAGTTCTGCTGCTTATCAGCTGAGTGACCAGAAAATAGGGATTCGGCTTTCCTGTCTGTAAAATGGGGCTGACATAGCACGGACTTCATGGAATTGTTGCAAACATTACATAAAATAATGCCCTAAAATGCTTAGGACAGTGCAGAATGTGTTAGGAGTGCGTGATGGATGTTGGCTCAATCAAAGGAGAAAAGAAACAGCTGTGATCCGGCCAAAGCTTGGAGGTGGGGGGTCAAGGCGGGAGAATGTCCGCCCAAGAAAGGTTCACTTTGATCCCATAAAGGGAATCTCACGTACTTAGGATGGTCCCTTGGGCACTGTGGGCTGAGCTGTGTCTCCTCTAGAGACGTGTTCTCCCCCGGAACCTGTGGGTGTGAGCTTATTTGGAAATAGGGTCTTTGTAGATGTAACTAGTTCGGTTACAATGAGGTCATCCTGGGTCAGGGTGGGCCCTAAATCCACTGTGACTGGTGTCCTTGTTAGGAGAGGAGATTACACACAAAGGCACAAACCCAGAGGCTGCGTGGAGATGGAGGCAGAGATGAGGGAGATGCAGAGATGAGGGAGACGCAGCGACGAGCCAAGGAGCCCGGGGATGGCCGGCGGCCCCCAGGAGCCAGGAGACAGGCCTGGGACAGACTCTCCCTCAGAGTCCCCAGAAGGAGTCAACCCTGCCCACACCTTGGTTTCAGACTTCTGGTCTCCCAAACTGGGAGAAAATAAATTCCTGTTGTTTTCAGCCACCCGGTTTGTGGCACTTTGTCAGCCCTAGGAAACTAATACAGGCATCTCCCCTTTTTCCAGGTTGTGTAGTATTCCACAATTCCAGGTTGCGTAGCTGATTTCCCATCCTTTACTGAAGGATACATGGGTTGTTTCCTGTTTCGCATGGTCACGAACAGGCCCGCCAATATCGTCTTGGCTTCTGCCTCCACGCCTGGGAGCAGTTATTCCTTGTGGCTGGCCACCCAGAAAGGGAACCGATGGTGGAGGGTTTGTGCACTTCACACTTTAACACATACTGCCAAGCTGCTCCCCCAAAGTGCTGGGCAGTTTACCCCTGCTCCAAATGGGGGCACCCCAAGAGTTTATTTCAAACGCGAGTCAGGGCTGCCCGATGATGCTGCATTCTAGTTGAAACGGTGCTTCTGTTCCAGAGAGAGCTGCAGAAGCTTTCTTAACCCATCCCTCGGGCATCGAGTTACTGAAGTGACTGTCTTGTGTTGATCTGGGAGCAGGGAGGGAGATTGATCTCAGGAAGCACGGGGACGGGAGAGGGAGCGAGGAAGGGAAGGGAGGGCGCCCGATGAGAGTGTGTTCATGAGCGAGTCTCCACTGCAGGCACCTGGGGAACACCGGGACGTGGCGCAGGACACACCCCTCGGCGTGTTCCCACCAGGGGGCGAGGGAGCTGGGGTATTGGTCCACCTCCCCCGACCAGTCACTGGGTAAAGGCTGCTCCAGCCGTGGGTTTGCTCTCCAGAACTTTCTGCCCGCCCCGGGATGGCCGAGCAGCCAGGGCTGGCTGCTGGAAGCCGAGGGGTCGGCGTGCCCAGGAGCGCCCGGGGGGTGCGGGTGGGCGAGGACTTTCCGGGGAAGCCAAACAGACAACGGACAGAAGGTGTGACTCACAGAGCGTGGTCGGAGGGGCGAGCACCGGAGGAAAAGGGACAATGAGACGACAGCGGTGCTGTGGCGAAGGCTCCGAGCACCGAGCACCCGGCAGGCGGCCGGGGAGAGACCCGCGCGTGCGCAGAGAGAGCGCGTGGACCAGGCGCCCGGGAGGGGCGGGAGGCGAGGGAGGAGAGGCTGCTAATGATGCTGAAAAGTAATCGGTCCTTCTCTCTGGGAGGCGGTAAAACTCTAATTAGAATGAAAATGTGGCTTAATGAGGATGAAAACGGTAATTGTGCCAGGCAGCGCCGTCCCCGAGGTGCCACTCTCTCAGGGGGCCCCTTCTGGGTCTCCGAGGGGCTGGGACAGGGGCAAGGGCAAGGAGGACTGGGGGCTGGGGAGGGGGTTTGTAGGGGCCTCAGTTTCCCCCCGGAGGTAAAGATGCGGTGCAGAGCCCCCCCTGCCCCGGGGCTGCTTCCAGGTGCCAGGGGCCCTGCTTTTCCACCCCACACCTTATCCTCAGTAACAATACAGCAAACAGAGGAACCGAAACAGGGATATTGTTTACTGAGCACCCACTGTGTGCCAGGCACCGCTCCAACCCCTTTACAGATGCTCACTCACGTGATCCTTAAGATTATCCCCGTTTTACAGATGGCAGAAGCGAGGACAGAGAAACCATGGGCCGTGATGGGGATGTATTAAAGAAAGGTAGGCTCAAGTAGCCAGGGACCTCCTTCTTTCCTTAACTAGGTGGGTGCCGGGGGCACCAAGGGGTTGCCAGCCATCGAGGCCAGGGGACCCCTCCTGCCTGCCTCCCCCTCGCACAGTTTCCCGGCCTATGCTTGAGGTGCAACCCATTCCTCTCTATCCGCTGCTTCGGCTCTTAGAGGAGGTGGGTGTGGCTTGAGGTGAGGTGGGCCCGGCCGGACAGGCCATGGGCATGGCTGGGTTCACCAGCCCCTCTGAACCCAGAGGAAGCAGAAGGTGAGGCATTGCTGGGGGCTGCTGAACTGGGACACAATGCTGGGGCCCCCGATTCCTAGGCCTGAGCTTTCTTGCGGTGGAAAGCTGAGGGGTTCTTTCAGGGTTGGTCTGGATAAACCTGAGGTTTATGAGACCTCAGGGTCTCTGCTTTTGCTTCTGGAGGCACCACCAATAAAATACAGCCTGCTGTGAGGACTGGTCAGAACAGAAACATTCACTGGGGCCAGGTGGGCCATAAAAGCACACCTGTCTGGCCTTTCAAAGTGGTCCCAGACTGAGAGAGATTAGATTGTTTGCCACAAGTATGACATACAAAGCACTCAGAGCTTTAATATACAAAGAGCACTTGTGAATCAATAAGAAAAAGACAATCACCCCAAGAGTGAAATTGGCACAGGGCATGAATAGGAGGCTCACAAAGGAATGATAAAAAGTCAACGAACCTCTGCAAAGATGCTCTATCTGACAATTCATCAGCTAAAGAATAGCTTTTTTGTGTGTGTGTGTGTGAGGAAGACCAGCCCTGAGCTAACATCCGTTGCTTATCTTCCTCTCTTTTTGGTGAGGAAGACTGGCCCTGGGCTAACATCCGTGCCCATGTTCCTCTACTTTATGTGGGACGCCACCATGGCATGGCTGACAAGCAGTGCATCGGCAGGCGCCCAGGATCCAAACCCGCGAACCCCAGGCTGCCAAGCGCGAACTAAACCGCTGCGCCACTGGGCTGGCCCCAGCTAAAGAACAGCTTTTATTTGTCAGGCTTACCAGTGTCTGTGAAGTTTTGGGGACACACACCTGTGCACTGTCATGGGCGTGTAAACTGATACAACCTTCCTGGAGGGCAATGTAGATATTTATACTAAACGTTTAAGTGTGTGAACCCTCTGACCCAGCATGTCCATCTCTAGGAATATGCAAAGATCTCTAGAGTCATGCAGGGTGGTTAAGAGCCCTGGAGTCAGACAGCCGTGGTTCAAATCCTGGCTCCGCCACCTGCAAGCTGTGTGACCTCGGGCATGTGACCTGATGTCACGGAGCCTCCATTTTCCCCCCTGTACAATGGGCATCTCACGAGGACTCCATGAGGTACTGGGTGTGAAATGCTTGGTTAGCCTCTCGCCAGGCACATGATAGGGGCTTGTCGTGATGATCCTCCTTGTGAAAACGTTTCAGGAAAGCTGGGAAACCACGGAACCGTCTGTGCCCGAGGGGTGACTACGTGCATCGTAGAGAAATAAAAATGATCAACCCTACGTTCATCGACACCCTGTGATCTCTGTGATCCATTAGTTGAAAGACAAAAACATCGTAGATAGCCACGTGTTCTAGGCATCTTAATCACGAATCAAAGAATTAATTTTTCACATTGCGATGGGGTGTGCCCAGGTCCAGAACTGAAACACGGGTTTCATGAAGTATATTTATCCTTTCTCTGTGCAATGAGTTCTGGTATCTTCTACTGTCTTTTGTTTCTTTTGGAAAGGCAGGTCGTTTTCCAGGTTCTGGTTGATGTCACCCGGACCCCCAGCGGTCAAGAAAAACAGTGGATGGGGAGGAACAGAGGAGAGTGACGGGTTCAGTCCACTGGTTTGATTTCGCCCCCATTAGTGGGTTTCAGTGTGTACGTGTGAACTCGTGTGTACACGTGTGTGCATGTGTGTGCATGTGTGCATACGTGTGTGTGTGCACGTGTGTACGTGCCAGGGCTGGGAGGGGGGGGGTGGGAGAAGCAGTCATCTTAGGAGGAAAACTTAGGGCGATGTCAAAAATCTTAGTCATCAAGATAAATATTTTAATGCAATATTTAAAAAAATCAAAATAATGGAAAAATCCATGTGAACAAAGGATGGACTTTTTAGATACAGGCAGGATGTGACCCTGATTTCAAGCCCCTGCCTCCCTCTCCTCGCACTCATCCTGGTCCTGTGTCAGGCGTGCATTTGCACGTGTGTTTGCACACACGTGTGCACATGTCCATGTGTGTCCATGGCGTGCACACTCGTGTGTGCTTCTGTGCGCCGCGTGTGTGGTGTGTGCGTGTGCATGCCTGCACACACAGAGAAAAGTCCAGAAAGATGCTCTCCAAGTGTTAGCCATACTTCCTCCAGGTGAGAATTCAGGCATTTCCCTCTCCTTACTTGCCTCGATTCCCTCCCCCAGTGTGTGTCGTCTTAGGACCAGCATGAAAACAGGAAAGCTGTCTTCACCATGGAAAGCAGGTCATTGCCTGCTGGGAAGCCCACCCAGACTGAGGGACGCGGAGAGACCCCCAAATTTACCGTGCCTCAGTAATGGCTGCCATTCACCGCGCGTCTCACCGCGGGCCGGGAACTGTGCTGGATGTTTTCAATGTGTCGTGTCTGCTCTTTGTTCACGGCTGTATCCATGGCAGGGGCAGGGGGCTGAACAGATATTTGTTGAATGAATGAATGAATAAATAAGCGAATGACTCCATCATCCAACCCTGAGAGCCAAGACCACTGTGGTCAGCCTTGGCTTTTCCCTCTGCCTGGAACGCCCTTCCCGAGGGTCCTCACATGTCTGGCTCCTTCTTGTCGTTTAGACTCCAGTTAATGTTCCCTCCTCCAGGAAGCCCTCTGCACTGTCCTGTTTACACCAACCCATCAGCCCATTTTACTTCTCTAAATAGTACGTTTCTCGTTTTTATCACTCATCTCCCCACTGAGGGCTGACCTCACCTCCCTTATTCACACTCTATTCCCGCCCCTCGCACTCAGCGCCCGGCACACAGTAGGTCCTCCATAAATGTTTGCTGAATAAATGAATGACATCCCCGTCCCATTAAAGAATGAGGAAATCGAAGCTCAGAGGTTCCAAGTCACCCGCCCAAGGTCGCTGTGTTCTTCAGTGGTCCGACCAGGATTTGAGCCCCTGTCTTTCTCATGCCGGAGTCTGTGCCATCGACCAGGGCGCTGCCCTCTCCCCCAGGTGGCCCCAGGCCCTGTGCCTGACGCTCTGACGTGTCATCTGGGTCCCGGGTCCGCCTGCAAGTGGACCAGCCGCCAGGAGAGGCCCTGGGGAGGCCGGAAACAATAGCTTCGGTTTATTGGGGACCTACCGTGGGCCACCACAAGGGGCTCAGAGAGGCTGTGCCACGTGCTGGGGTCCCACAGCTGATACATGGGACGTGGCCATGTTGTGGGTTGAATTGTACCCCCTCCCCCCATATGTCCAAGTCCTAACCGCTGGAAGGTGTGTGTGGCTTAATGTGGAAATGGGGTCTTTGCAGATGTGGTGAAGTTAAGGGTCTCAAGATAGCACCCTGGGTCACACTGGTGGCCCCAGTCCATTGCCGAGCACTCGTATAAGACCCAGAAGAGGAGAGGCTACAAGAAGAGAAAGAGGCCATGTGAAGACCGAGGCAGAGATTGGGGTGACGAGGCCGCAAGCCGAGGACGCCCGGAGCCTCCAGAAGCTGGGAGAGGCAGGAAGGACCCGCTCCCTGCAACCCCTGGACTCCAGACTTCCGGCCTCCAGACTGAGGAAGTAAACTCCTGTTGCTTTCAGTCACCCAGTCTGTGGTCATTTGTCCCAGCAGCCACAGGAAACAGACAGTCTATTGTACCTTTTAGCATAAATGTTGTCAAATGTACAGAAAAATGGAAAGACCTTTCCAGTGCGTCCCCACTCGTACACCCCCCACCTGCAGTCCACAGTTGACATTGGCTCCATTCCTCGTCGTTTGTCCTCCTGTCCATCTGTCCACCCACCTCATTTTACAATTTTTTTAAATTAAGACTTTATTTTTTTGTGGGGAAGACCAGCCCTGAGCTAACATCCGTCGCCAATCCTCCCCTTTTTGCTGAGGAAGACTGGCCCTGGGCTAACATCCGTGCCCGTCTTCCTCCACTTTATATGGGACGCCGCCACGGCATGGCTGACAGGCAGTGCGTCCGCGGGCGCCCGGGATCCGAACTCGCGAACCCCGGGTGGCCAAGCGCGAACTAAACCGCTGCGCCACCGGGCGGCCCCAAGACTTTATTTTTTAAGAGCAGTTTTAGGTTCACAGCCAAACTGAGGGGAAGGTACAGAGATTTCCCATACGCCCCTGCCCCCCCTGCACAGCCCCCCCCCCCCACCGTCACTGTCCCCCCAGAGCGGGACATTTGCTACAGCTGATGAACCTGCGTGGACGCGTCGTGATCACCCACAGTCCGTGCCGACACGAGGGCTCACTCTTGGCGGTGTCCACTCTGGGGGTTTGGACAAATGGACAGTGACACGTACCCACCATCACGGTGTCACACAGAGTAGTTTCACTATTCATCCCGCCAACGCCTGATCTTCTAACTGTCTCTGTGATTTGGCCTTTTCCAGAATGCGGGACGGGACCCACGCAGTCCCCGTCTCCAGACCGGCTCCTTCCGCTGAGGAGCGCGCGCTGAAGTCTTTCCAGAGCCGCTTCTGTCAGCGCCCTCGCCTGCCAAGGGCGTCCACCTCACTTCTCACGCATTTCAAGGGAAGTCCCTGCCTCCTCCCCAGTTACTTCCACACAGCAGCCCAGGGGCTCTTCACAGTCAGATCAGGCTCCTGCCCGCTCAAAGCCTCCCCGCCCCCGTCTCACCGGAGGGAACCCCAAATGCCTGGCTGCGCCCCTGCACCCCGTTGTCCCTCTCACCTGTCCCCACCACCCTCCTGTGCTCCACCACTGGCCCCTGTGCTCACTGAGCCCTTGAAACTGACCAGCGTGACCTGAGATGCTCCAAGTGAAAACGCAGCGGATTTCAAAGACTTGGTGCTGATACCATGTGAAATATCTCATTAATCATTTTCATATTGATTACAGGTTGAAAGGGTAATATTTTGGCTATATTGGGTTAATTGATTGCGTCTATATCTTTTCTACTTTTCAAAATGTGGCTACCGGAAAACTTAAAATCACACGCGTGCCCGCATTTGGGGCCTCATCATATTTCTGTTGGCCGGTGCTGGTCTAGGACGCTGGCTCCAGGAGGGGGGTCTGTGGTTTGCTCTTTGGGGGTCTTAGACGCTCAATAAATGTTTGTTGAATGAATGAGCTCACGCCCAAATGACGCAGCAGAGGCGGCTCCAAGTCAAGCTTCACCGGCGGCTCAGCGCCCGCCGGACGGAGGGAAGGCGGGCGCAGACAGGCCCATCCCGGTGCAGCCCCCGCGCAGCGCCCGGTGCCCCCTCAGCCTGCGGGTCCCGGCGCCTCTGGGCGGCTGGGATTTCTGGGGACAGAGCGGAGGGGACCGGGGCCAGGCCTGGGGCTGCGGAGCGGGCTCCACCCGACGGCCCTCCCGGGGCCGGGCTGGCGGGAAGGGGCCGGGGTGTCTGCTGTCGACCCGGCGGCGGGGAAGATTTCGGAGCCGCCCGCGTCCCGGGGGCGCGGGCTCCCTGTCCCCGTCCCCCCGACGAGGGCTGCGGCCTCCCGCGTGGCGCCGTGCTCGCGCCGCCGGGGGGCCGGGCTGGGGCCCCTCTCCCGGAGCTCGGGGCGCGGTCCATGCACCGGGGGCCCCGCCGGCCCGCGCCACCCGGCGCCCTCCGTCAAGGGCCGACGTTCCCGCCCGAAGGCCCCGTCGCGCACGGCGCGCCCGCAGCGGCTCCTGGATCCCGAGCGCGCGGCGAGGCGCGCCCGGCGGGGCGCAGAGGAGCCGCGGGGCGGAACCGAGGACTCTTCCCGCCGAGAGGGGCCCTCCGCCCGTTTGTCCGTCCTCCTGTCGCTTCACACTTGCGTTCTTTCCCGTCTTGCGGCGACAAGGAATAAAGCTGCTGTGCACACCTGCCAAGCTGTCTTTGCGCCGGCGTCTGTTTGCTCTGCTCTTGGGTCAGTTCCGACGAACGGAGTTGCTATGTTATGTACGACTATAAATGCATTTTTAAAAACCTGGCAAACTATTTTGTGCACACCAGCAGCGGCGGAGCCCCAGCTCCTCCTGGTCTTGTCGACACTTGCTTTTGTCAGCTTCTAATTTTGGCCACGTTGGTGGCTTGTGGCCTGGACCACTGCAGTCACCTCTGCCTGGAGCCCCTGCACCTGCCCTACCTCCCCCGCGGTCCTTTCTCCCCTCAGAAACCAGATACGTGGTTTGTCTTGAATATTTCCTTTTTGATTATAGAAAATCTTCATGCATGCGCCGAAGTAGAGAGAGGAGTGTGAAGAGCCATGCAGTGCCGTCACCTGACTTCTGTGATGATCCACATTTTGTCCACCTTGTTTCATCTCTCACCTCCTAACTTTTTTCTTTTAATGGGCTGTTTTAAAGCAAATCGCAGGTACCACTTGACTTCCGTAAGTATCAAAGGAATCTTCTCAAAATGCAAATCAGGTGACATCGTGCCCTGCCTTGAAATTGTCTGGTGGTTTCTCATTGCTCTTAGAAAAAAGACTCCAGCTTTCTTCTCAGGGCCCCCAGGATGGCTGTTGGCCTCTCTGCCTCCATGTTCTACTCCTCCCCCTTCCTCAGTCCCTGGTCCGGTCACATTGTCCTGACCACGCTTGTTCCTGCCTCAGGACATTTGCATGTGCGTTTCTCTGGAATGGTCTTCCCCCAGATGTCTGCATGGTTCCTGTGGTAGGCCGCACCTCAGATGGTCTCTAGTGGCCCATGCCTCTTCGTCTTCATGCCCTTGTGTAATTCCCTCCCTTTGAATGTGGGCTGGACCACTCACTTCTAACCAACAGAACATGGCAAAACTGATGGGGCATCACTTCTAAGATTGAGTTATAAGACTGTGACTTCTGTCCTGCTGGACTCTCCCTCTTGCTAACACTCTCTCTTGTCCTCTCACTTGCTCGCTCTGATGAAGCCAGTGGCCACAGTGTGAGCCGTCCTCTGGAGAGGTCTCCATGGCAGAGAACAGACAGTGGCCTTCAGCCAACAGCCAGCAAGGAGCTGCATTCTGCCTACAGCCCAGTGTGTGAGCCGGGACACGGCCCCTCCCGAGTTGGGCCTTGAAATGACTGTCACCCCAGTGGGTGCGTTGACTGCAGCCTCGTGGGAGACCCCGAGCTGGGGGACCAGCTAAGTGCACCCCGATTCCTGACCACAGACACTGTAAGATCACCCATGTCATCTTAAACCACTGGCTTTGGGGGTAATTTGTTACGCAGCAGTGGATGACTAACACAACTCTCTCCCCTCCTTTGGCTCCCTGCTCCAGTCTCTTCCTCTGTGAGGCCTTCCCTGGCCACCCAACTAAAATTGCATCCCCAGCCCCAGCCCTCCCAGCCCTCATCCCTGCTTTATTTTCCTTGTAGAACTTACCATCCTCTACTTCATTTAGCTAATCCATTGCCCGCCTCTGCCCGCTGGACCCCGGCCCCGGGAGGACGGGGCCTCAGTCTGTTGTTCATTGTGGCACCTCCAGTCTCAGACACTGCCAGGCGCACGGCAGGCTCCCTGGACTTAAAGATACACCTGCTATTGACCCAGCAATCCCACCTCTGAGTATACACCCCGCAAAGTGAAAGCGGGGTCTTGAAGAGATATTTGCACACCCACATTCATAGCAGCATTATTCCCAATAGCTAAAATGCAGAGGCAACCCAAGTGTCCATGGGCCAATGAATGGATAGACGAAATGTGGTCCATCCACACAATGGAATATTATTCAGCCCTAAAAAGGAGGGACATTCTGACACCTGCTACAATGTGGGTGAACCTTGAGGACATGATGCTCAGTGAACGAAGCCAGTCACAAAACGACAAATGCTGTACAATCCCACTTATAGGAGGTGCCTAGAGGAGTCAAATTCATAGAGAGAGAAAGTAGATGGTGGTGCCAGGGGCAGGGAGAGGGGGGAGGGGGAGGGGGAGTTAGTGTTTAGTAGGGACAGAGTTTCAGATTTACAAGATGAAAAGAGTTCTGGGGACGGGTGGTGGTGAGGGCTGCATGACAATGTGGATGTACTTAATACCACTGAACTGTGTGCTTTAAAATGATGGTAAATGTTATGTTATGTGTATTTTATTTTATTTTATTTTTTTGGTGAGAAAGCTTGTCCCTGACTTAACTCCCGTGCCCATCTTCCCCATTTTGTATGTGGGACACTGCCCCAGCATGGCTTGGTGAGCGGCGTGTAGGTCCACACCCGGGGTCTGAACCTGTGAACCCCGGGCCACTGCAGTGGAGCTCGCACACTTAACCACTATGCCACCTGGCCAGCCCTATGTTATATGTATTTTAACAATTAGGGAAAAAAAGGTACATCTACTGTGTGACCCTGTCCCCCAGGGGTGGGGCCTGGTGCCAGCTTCAGGGTTTGCAGTGAGCCATCAGGAGTTGGGGTCCCGGTGTCCCCCCTCCCGTTGAGCTGAGTTGTCTGCATACCATTCCTGCCCCTGCCCCATCAGATCTGCATGCCTTTCACATCTTCTCAGCATCTCAGGAATTTTCCAGGGACAAGAAATCCCCTTCCGGCCCCAGTAGGGAACCAGAGAGCCCTCGTCCGCGTCTACAGAGCACAGACTGGGACAGCTGCAGCACCAGGCCTGGCCCATCCACCGGGGCTCCTGGGGCCCTCCTGCAGCTGCCTCTGGCCGGCCTTGATGGGCAGAGACACTGTCCTGCATGAACCACACTTTGGAGGGGCCTCTGACAGCCATTCCCCCGATTCCCCGTCCACAGATGGATCAGCCACGGCAGGCCCCCACCCTTTATCTACAGAGGAATGAACGGAGAGAGCCAGGTGGGTCAGCGGGAGGGCGGGCTGGCTCCACCCGGAGGGGTGGGGAAGACTCAGTTGTTATCTGGGGGAGGAGCGTGCCAGGCCGAGGGGACAGCCTGCACAATGCCCTGGAACGGAAGGGAGGCGGGAAGTCTGCTTCACCTTCCTTCTCCCCACTTTGTCTTGAGCCAAAATCGGACAAGTCGGCTGCAGGCCAGAAGATGACCCCAGGGGTGTCCGCGAGGTGGATCCAACCGGCTCCTGGGAGAGGGTTAGGCACATCTCTTCCTGGCTCGGGGCTCAGGGACACCAGGCTCACAGCTTGAAATTGGCCAAGGTGGGAAAACAACACCATGGAAATTGGCAAACACGGCAGGTGCACCACTGCGGCCGCCCTCCCCCTCACTTCTTCCTGACCACAGTTCAGGACAGACAAAACCCCTGCCCTGAGGCAGGTCAAGCCAGGAGGCCAGGCTGGTGGAGGAGGCAGATGACAAATGTCACACCAGAGGGCGACAAGAGAAGGGTCATGAAGAAAACCACAGCCCCCACCTTCCTGCCCCGCCTTCCCCCACCAGCCTCTTGAGCCTCCGGTGGCGCATCTCTGCCCTGAATCTTTTTCCTCAGGCCTTCCCTCCCTCCTCACCCCTCCAGGTCCTTCTTAAGGTCCTTACCCAGCTGCCCTGCGTCTGCCCTGCTCCCCAGAATTTTCATCGTGCAGAAATTTTTCAGTCCACTCTCATTTCTGCCCACGGACCTCACCTTTCACCCGAAACTGGCTTGGCCGCCTGCTCTGGTGAGCCTCTGAGCTCCTGTCCAAATGGACGCTCCCCGCAGGGACTGGGAGGTCATCCTGCCCTTTGAGGGGCTCTGTGGTGACCACCTCACTCTGTGCACACCCACCCCAACCTCACAGCCACCAAGGGGGCTCCTTAGGCTGGTGGTAGCTCCTGCCAGCCACCAGGCAGACCAGGCCCCGGCACGAGAGTGGGTGGAGGGAGCACCAAGTGCACATCCTGTGGCCCAGCCCTCCTTGCTCTGCGCTGCCTCAGTGTCCCCATCTGTTCACCCCACCCTCTCCTGGAGGAGGCTCTGGGGAAGAATTTCTAGACACACAAGAATGGGGCAAGGCCCCTTCTCCCTCATGCCTGTGTGGGCCCAGCTGAAGTGGGCCTAGGGGATCAGGACACTCTAGATCTTTCTCAGACCAACCCTTGAATCAAGCTGGGCCCCAGTGACTGGGAACCCTGCAAAATCTTAGACACCCAGCTGAGCCCCTCCCCTGCTGTGTCCATCCCCCCAAACCCAGGAGCTGAAGCCGGAAGTCTGTTTATAGATCAGTGGGGGGGGGGGGTTGGCAAGTTTTAAAAGCTTGTTAAGGTCTGAATTCTTTTTATAGATGAGATTTTCTACGTCTTTCCTTTCCTCCACCCCCTCTGCCCCTCCCTGCCCTCCAAACACGGTATTTATTTGAGTTAGAAAAATAATGAGGTCCCCGAGGTCTACACAACACGTCGGCCCTCTAATCAAGGTATTGCTGTGGAATTAAAAACGCACAGAAATCTCTGTGTGTCCGCGTGCACCGCTGGCTGCGGACGCAGGGCACGCCCACCCAGAGCCACCCAAACCCCACAGGACTGGCTTTGGGGGGTGGGGTATAATTAGCTGTTTTCCAGCAAAGTCTCTGGGGTAGAGAACGGATTGAAATGCCCATGGTCCTCTCCAGTGGGGGCTGCGGGACGGGTGCGGCCCACTCATAAGGCATCCTGGGCTGAAGAGAGGGGAAGCCGAGGGCTGGATACCGCCAGGCCTGATGTGTCAGGGGCAGGGTGGGGCCTCAGGGGACATGGCCCCCCCATGGGGAGCCAGACAGAGTGCAAAGGGCAAGGAGACTATCAGAGAGGGAGACCCCCAGGGGTGCAGCAAGCCTGAGAGGCTGGCGGACCCCACCGTTTAAAGCCCAGTGTAGCAGTTCGAATAGTGTCCCCTTGCACCCCAAATCCCTGTCCACGGGAACCTCAGAATGTGGCCTTACTTGGAAATAGGGTCTTTGCAGATGAAACCAGTTAAGGACCTCAGGATGAGATGCTGAGTGGTGGACCCTCAATCCAAGGATTGGGGTCTTTATTGGAGAAAAGAGGGGGGTTTGGACACAGACACACGGAGACACCACGTGAGGGCGGAGGCAGAGACTGGACTGATGTGGCCACGAGCCGACGGATGGACGTCTGTGGCCCCCAGAAGGTGGAAGAGGCCTGGACGGATGCTCCGAGGGAGCGCGGCCCTGCCCTCACCTCGCTGGCAGACTCTGGCCTCCAGAACCGGGAGAGGATGCGTTTCGGTGATTTTAAGCCGCCCTGGTGGTCTCTGTTACAGCAGCCACGGGAAGCCCCGCCCCTAACGCCCTCCGCCCGGCTCACTCGGACTAAATGCTGAGTCCCGGCTGCGGCCCCCAGGCCCCCGGCAGGCGGCTCCTGCCCTCCCTCGGCCTCCTCCCCGCACCCTCCCGCCCGCTCCCTGCTCCAGGCCCACGGGTGTCCCTGCCGCCAGTGGAGCAGTCACCTCTGGGCCCTTGCCTGTGCTGTTCCACGTGCCTGCAGCTCGTCCCAGCTGGAATCTCGGCCTACAGACCAGGCCGCCCTCCATCGCGCCCCGTACTGGCTTTATTTTTCTTTGTATCCTTGTTGTAACCACACGCGCGCGCGCACACGCGCACACACGTGCACACACACGCGCGCGCGCACACACACACGTGCACACGCGCGCACACACGTGCACGCGCGCGCACACACGTGCGTTTGGTGTCTGTCTCTCCAGGACTCAGCCCCACGCGGGCGTTCGCCCCGGTGCCCAGAACGGGGTGGGGCCCCCGGGAGACGAGGCCGTGAGTGAACGCGGCGGTCGTCCTGTCCCTCAGGCCGGGGGCCGCGGGGCCGAGGTCTCGGCAGGGTGGCCTCTGTCTAAGCCCGCCCGGCCCGCGGCACAGTCGGGCGTCTTCGGGCTCGTGGGGAGCGGAGAGCCCAGGGCCGCCGCTGCCCCCGCCTGCCTTCCCGGCCTGAGCGGCCGTGACATTTACACAGTCTTAGGGCGGCTTCGCAAGGGGGCGCCGCGGGGAAACCACGAGTGTTTGCAGAACCTGTGTGTGCGTGCATGTGCGAGTGTGAGGCAACTGTGACTGCACGTGAGTGTGTGAGGCCTCGAGATGTGTGGGGTTTGCATATGCAATCAAGTGCCTCCCGTGTGTCCACCCTGTGTGTGTGAAGTCACCATAGTGTGAGGGTGTGCGAGGGTGTGGTTGTGTGAGAATCTGAGGATGTGAGTGTGAGAATGTGTAACTGAGAATTTGTGATTGTGAGAGTGTGTGACTGCATATGAGTGTGTAGCTGTGATAATTTGTGATGTGTGAGAACTTGAGGGTATGTGAGGGTGTGATTGTGTGACTGTGTGTGATTTGTGGATGTGTGGATGTGTGTGTGTCACTGTGAGAGTGTGTGGTTGTGTGAGAATTTGAGGACGTGAGTGTGTAACCGAGAGAATGTGTGTGACTGTAAGAGTGTGTGTGCAACTGCACCGACTGTGTAACTGTGAGAACGTGACTGAATCTGAGTGTGTGAAAGGAAATGTGAGGGTGTGAGTGTGACGTGTGAGAGTTTGAGGGGTGTGAGCATGTGACTGTGTGTGCCCACTGACTATATGGGTGTGTGAGTGTGTGTGTCTGGGGGACGGTGACCTGTTGCCCAGGACGCACGTGAGCCCTGGGCTGCGGGGCTGCTCCCACGGCCGAGTCCCCCCTCTGCTGACAGACGCCTCACAGGGGACAGGCGGGGACTGAGCTGCACACGAGAGTCACCGAGCGCTTCACAATGTCCCTGATGTCCCGGCGCCCCCACCCCACCTAGGCTGCCCCCAGCTGGAAGGAGCTGGGAGGAGCTGAAGTACAGGGTCCCGGCGGAGCCCAGAGCAGGGTCCCGGCCTCGGCACTGTGGGCAGCCAGTTCCTTCTCTGTGGGGTCCACCGGGCGCTGTAGGGTGCTGGGCAGCAGCCCTGGCCTCCACCCCCCAGATGCCAGTAGCGCCCCCCCAGAGTTGTGATAGCCAAATACGTCTCCACACATTGCCAAATTGCCCCTCGGAGGCAGAGTCACCCTGCAAGAACCTCTGAGCTGGGGGGACAAGTGGGCCTCGGATGGAGGCCATAACTGTCTCCCGATGCCCCCAGAGAGCTCTGGTCTGTGGAGGGGGCCTTTCTTTTTGCCACATTTCCCCCCAAAGCCTCCGGGGCGGGAGAGTAGGTGAGGGAGCGGGGGGAGGTGGGACCAGGCTGGGGGGGCTGAGGCCCAGGACTGCACGAAGTGGGGGTGGCCTCTCCGAGGCCCGGAGCCGGCTGGCGCTGGAGGAAATGATTTCCACCTGCCTTCTCAGCACGCTGCCCCAAGGCTGCAGATTAAGAATCAATTAAGAGCGGGAAGAAGGATTTGCCAGGCGGAGGCGGCGAGAGCTGGGGGCGCTGGGCCGCGAGATGGAGGGGGGTGACTGGCAGGGGCCGGGGCTCAGGGGGCCTGGGGTAGGGTGGGGTGGGGGTGGGCGGGGGCTCCCTGAGGCTGCGGTCCGTTGTGTAGGTTTGATAGGTTGTCCTGAGGATTTCAGTGTGCACGGCTCTTGGCACAGGGCCCGGCGCGCTGGAGATGGTGGGTGTTTGCTAAATAACAATAAGATGAAGGACCGGGCTAAGGCCCCCCCAGCTGTATATGGCTGCTGGCCACTGCGGGAGACACCGCTGGTGCCCCCTCGGACCAGATCCCCTTCTCTGGGCCAGCGCCCCATTTCCGCCTGCTTTGGAGGTTGGCTGCCAGCGGCTGTCTGATATGGGGGTGCTAAAGGCCAGCCCCCTTGCCTCAAGTTGGAGCACCTGTATGACGCAACTCTCCAGAGCTCCTGTGGGGTCAGGCAGGGCTGGACTCAGCTGAACCCAAGTCCTGGCCGACCCCCTTCCTCTGCCCCAGCCTGCTTCCCCCCCCCTCCTCCCGAGAGCGCCACCCAATAAGTCACGAGCATCTGGGTCCCCACCCCAGCTCTGCTTCTGGGGAGATGCTCTGGACTGGTCTGTCCCTTGTCCACCCTCACACGTTGGAGCCCTGACCCCTGCGTGGAGGTAGGAGGAGGTGGGTCTTCGGGGGGCGGTTGGGGTGAGATGAGGTCGTGAGGGTGGGGCCCCCAGGGTGGGATTAGTGCTGTTAGAAGAAGAGGAGGAGACATGTGAGGACGCGGGGAGGAGGCGGCTGTCTGCAAGCCGGGAAGAGAGGCCTCACCGGCAGCTGAGCCCCCAGCACCTTGATCCTGGACTTCCAGCCTCCAGAGCCGTGAGAAATCGACGGTTTTGTTATAGCGGCCGAGCTGACTAAGACAGCAGGCAACCGATCCTCCCAAGGTGGTCAGCTTCACAGCCAGCTCCTCACACCAGCTCGGCTGCAGTCCCGGAAATGGAGCCCACCCTGCAAGTTCCAGGCCGGCCTCCCTGTGCCCCCACCTTCCAGCTCCTATTTCCAGTCACACACTCCTGCCCGCCCTGAATTCCCCTTGCCCTCCCCGGCCAAGATGATCCTTTCTGATTTCCAATCATTTGACCAGTAATATATTTGCATGCTCAAAAAATGGTTAATATACAAGGAGGTGTTCCTGGAAAGGTCTCCCTTCTTACCGCAGGCCTCCACGGGCCCAGTTTGTAAACCCCTGAAAGGTGTCCACGATTATCAGAGTCAGACATCTCTTTCCATAATGTCTTTATGCAAATACAGGCAAATATCAATATGTTTTCCTATTTTTTCTGCCCCCTTTTTACAGCAAAGGTAGCTGACTTCTATCGGATACAGAGAAATCTTTTACAAGAATAAGTAGGATCATGGGTCTCCCCTGCTCAGAATTCTCCTAAGACTTCATCTGGGCATCTTGGGTGGGGCAGTTCTTCAAGACATGTGACTGGTTGTCACATACAGGTGTTATGTGTCCCTGCCCCCGTATCCAAATGCCACAAGCACCCCCAGGCACCATGACACCACCAAACCCTTGCACATTTCCAACCCCCCCACCCCAGGGTGGGTATTGCCCCTCACTGAGAACTCCCGTCGCCCCTCCCAGCCTCTCTCTGGCCTCTCCTCCCTTGTTCTTTGAACACCCGAGGCGTGCTCCTACCTCAGGGCCTTTGCACGGGCCCTTCCCTCTCCTTGGAACTCTCTTCCTTAGACACTCACATGGGTCACTTCTTTCTGATCTTTGCTCAGATGTCACCACTTGAGAGAGGGCTTCATCGACAGCATATTTAAATAAACTCTCTCTCGCCCATCATTATCTATGGCTGTTGTATCGAATTACCCCAAAACATGGTAGCTTAAAGCAACATTTACTATCTCACAGCTCCTGAGGACCAGAAATCGGAGGGTGCTCAGTGGGGTGGTTCTGGCTCAGGGTTTCTCGCGAGGATGTGGTGGGGAGCTGTCATCCGAAGGCTGGGCTGGGGCTGGCGGAGCCTCCTCCTGGATGGCTCCTCACGTGGCTGTGGGCGGGAGGCCTCAGTGCCTTGCCTCCTGGGCCTCTCCAAACGGCTGCCTGAGTGGACTCGCGGCACGGCGGCTTTCCCCAGGGCGAGGGGTCTGAGAGGGGCTGACGCTCTGCCGCCGCCTGTCACTCTTGTCACACTCTGTTCATTAGAAGATGGGCTCTCAGCCCAGCCCACACTCCAGAGTGGGTGGACGGGGCTCCATCTCTTGAAAGGAAGAGTATCAAAGAATTTGTGGATTTATTTTATTTATTTAAAAATTTTTATTGAGGCATAAATGACACATAACATTGTATTAGTTTTAGGTGTATGACAGGATTATGTATATAAATCTCTCTCCACGTGTATAAAAGTGATCACCACAGTAAGTTTAGTTAACATCCGTCACCACACACAGTTACAAACTTTTTCCTTGTGATGAGATCTTCGAAGATCTACTCTCGGAGCAACTTTCAAACATACAATAAGTATTACTACCTGGGGTCACCGTGCTGCATGGCCCATCCCGGGCCTTGTTTGTCTCTAACTGGGAGTCTGCGCCTGCCGCCCCCTTCGCCCTGGGCAGAATGGGCGTGGCTGGACGGACGTCAGCCCCCCGCCCCGCTGTGTGTCTTCTCCTCTCATACGGCCCCTGAAGTCACGTGTCACTGGCGTCCCGATGTGGGATGGAAGGTCCCCAGAGCAGAGTGTGTCTTCTTTGCCCCCTGCACAGAGCGCTGCTCAACAGCTGGGGTTTAGCTTGGGCTGCTCGGAGGAGGCGCCCGAGACAAGGATTGGAAGGCAAGTTGTTTATCCCGGAGGTGCCCCCGGAAACACCACAGGGGAGCAGAGAAGGGACACAGGCGGCCGCTGTGTCACTGCGGTCAGCTGAGGTTCTGCCACGCTGGGGCCTCTGGGAGGTAGGGCGGGGCCCGCGGATGGGCGAGCAGGGGACCCCTGTCCCTCAGCTCCCGCAGTCGAGCGACACTCGTGGGGCAGGGGTCATCCGGGCCTGCAGCCTTCAGCTCTGGGGAAGCCCTCGGGCCGGCAGCTGCGGGCGGACGGCAGCGCGGCCCACTGAAATGTGACGCTGCAGGGGTAGGAGGGGCCTCCGCAGCTTCTGCTACAAACTATTAGTTGAATAACTGAATACAAATTTTTCAATAGTTCCCCATAGTCTAAAGGACAAGATCCACACTTCTGAGCTACCACATAAAACCACTGCGACCCAGCTTTATGTCCCAGTGCTACATCAGGGACGACAAGCTCACACATCCACAGAGGCCACTGGGCAGGGAAGATAAAGGGCAAAGCCAGTCGAGGACGAGAAACATGTAGTCCTCCTGGGCTTCTTTCATTTTCCTTTTTAAACAGAGGTGTGAGTATGGCTACATCTTGCTGTAACATAAAGCAGCAAACAGTGTAAGCAACATGGGGAAATGGCAACAGACCCTCGGCCACAGTGTTGAGAGACAATAGGGAGTGCTGGGGACTGTGGAGAACTGGAGAGCACATTTCTATCATGCTCTGGTCAATTACTGCCTTGTGGGAATGCAGGCCCAGGGTTACCAGATTTTCTGGTTTTTCATGAAAGGCCACAAGTCTGGATTTTTATACAAAATCATTAAATATTTAAATCTTGGTGATTGATCCAAATATTTCTTAAAACAAAGCATACCTGTGGGCTGGTTTTAATTAGTATTCATGTTCTGCACTACCCTTATCAATCAAGTTACATTCCAAGAACCTGACATCTCCTTTAAAATCTCCAAGCCTTTGCATATGCTTTTCCATCAGCCTGGTCTGCCATCCCACTCTTATGGAAAACTCCTATTCATCCTGTAAAACTCTACTCAGAAATGACCCAAAGCAGAACGTCCCTGGAACTCTTACTGAGCATTTTCTTATTTTGTTGAGTAGACTTGTCTCTTTCCCCCATAAAATCTGTGGGCTCTGTGGGGACCAACTTGCGAGTCTTTCTCAGCTCTGTGTCCTCAGGTTCCAGTTCAGGGGCTGGCACGACAGAGCACAAATAGAGTTGGTTGAAAGTGTGCCCTTGCCACGCCCATCCCGTTATGTACACCCAGTGGTACAGTGAGTGGTGTGTAAACTGGCTCTTCACTAAAAATCAAAAAGACCCTGATTTGTACCATCTGCCTATTTCCACGGTGTAAATACTCCCTCCATGGCCGATTTCAAGTTCCCAATGTGACGTCACTGAACACGCGGGTGGGAAGCGGTGTGTGCGGTACGAGCAGCCCCAGCACAGCCCTGCCTACCTCTCTGCCTCCTCCCGCCACAACTTCCCCTCTCGCTTCAGTGAGAAAAGAGGAGCCCCTCCACATCCTTCCTCTTCAGAGCGGCCAGAGTCATCTTTGTTTTTTTAACTTTTGAAAATCGTTTCTATTGAAGCATAACAAAGCACAAAGTGTGTGTCATAAGCATACAGCTCCACGAATTGTCACGGAGTGAGTACTTCCACGTTACCAGCACCAGATCAAGACTAGAACACTCCCAGCCCCCAGAGACGCCCTTATTTGCCTTCTAGCCACTAGCCCCTTGCCCAGGGATAACCATTATCCCAATTTCTACCATCACAGAATAGTTTTGCCTGTTCTAGAACTTCATATAAATGGAATCAGACAATATGTCTTCTGTAGTTGCTTATTTTTTTTCCAATATTAAGTTTGTGAGACGCATCCATGTTGCTGCAGATAGCAATGGTTTTCTCTTTTTCATTGCCGTGTAGTATTCCGTGATCTGCCTCTACCACAATTAATCTGCCCATTCTACTCTCATGGGCATTTGGGTAGTTTCTGGTTTGGGGCTCTTGATCCAGGAGTGGAACTGCTCAGTCATGGAGGAGTGAACATTCAGCTTCTGTAGATGTAATGGAACAGTTTTCCGAAGTGGTTTTATCATATCCCCTCCCACTGCCAGTGTGTGAGATTTCGGTGGCAGAGCCATCTTCTTAAAATGTAAATCAGCCAAAAGCTTTTAATGACTCCCCGTGGCTTTTAGAATAAAGTCCAAACTAACTCACTTGCCCTTCGGCCTCTGTGGGCCTCTTGCACCCCAGCTCCCTACCACTCACCCTCAGACCACATTCTTTGAATGCGCCACACATTTGCCCATCTCGGGGCCTTCAACTCACCGTTCCTGCTCCCTGGACGGCTACGCCCTCCATTCGTCACCAGCTAACTTCTATGTCCCCTTAACTCAGCTCAAATGCCATGTCCTGAGGATGCCTTTCCCGACTTCGCTCCCAATCTCGATGAGCTCTGACCAAAAATGTTCTGGCTGCTGCAAAGACTTCACCTCTGACCTCACCCAACCAGAAGGGCGATGGCCCAGTGTTTACTCCATTAGACGATCAACTGCCTCCCACTCCAGGTCTCCCTCTCTATTAGAACGGAAGGAAAAACCCCTACTCAAGCTCACGTAAACAATAGTAATAGTCCATCTGATGGAGCAGGAAGTTCGTCAGGGCAGCTCCTGGGTTGGTTAACTCGGTGGCCCGATAACATCACCAGCTCAGGGTCTCGCTGCCCTCCCCGCATCTCAGCTTCGCCCTAAGCTGGCTCTCCTCGTGGTCCCAAGACAGCTTCCCAAACTCCAGGCGTCACAGGCAGAAATAACAGACTGCGGTGGAGGGAGAGACGGCTCCAACGTGTCTCTTCTCAAGAGGAAGGAACCGTCCCTGGTTCTCCCTGACTGGGAGGCCGGGATTCGTGCTTCCGGGAAACGAGCTGGGAAAGCGAGGCCACCAGTGCAGGGAGCAGTCGCCGCCGAGGGTGGGCTCAGTGCGGGGAGACGGCGTGGACACACGCCCCGGAGCTGGGGAGTGCCCCCTCCGGGTCCCATCCTCAGCTCAGGGCCGCCCGGGGCCACTTCCGGCCCGGCCGCGGTCAGAACGCCCGGGAGAGGCGCAGGTAGTTAAGCTGCTGTCGGCTAGCGCTTGCCCGGGTCAACACACCCCTCTGTCAGGGCCCAGATGTGAACGTTTCCGGCGTTGCAGGTCAGACAGCCCTGTTGCAACTAGTCACCTCCGCTGTGGCAGCGCAAACGCAGCCCGGGGCGGCTCCTAAACAAACGAGCACGGCCGTGTGCCAATAAAACTTTATTTACACAGACGGGCAGGCCCGGCTTCGCCCCGCCCCGCGCGAGAACGCGAGTGCTGAGCGGTACGGCGGGGGCGCAGCCGTGCCTGAGCCAATCATCAGGCGGGGGCGGGACCGCAGGCGGGTCTGGACCAATCAGGGCCCACGCCCTGAAGCACGTGCCCACGCACGGTGGGAATGGACTGGCTGCGCGGCAGCTCCCTAGATTCCTGCCCATCAGGTGGGCGAGGGCGGGAAAAGACGCCAGGTGTCCACGGTGACAGGTGCAGAGCTGGCACCTGGCCCTGGGGTTTGGCTGCGCTCTTTCCTCCATGGACTGTTGATGGCTGCGGCGGGAGCCCGAGACCCTCCACCCCGACGCGGACACAGCGTGTCTGCCCGGCTCAGCTGCCGGCCGGAGACTGGGTCCACGTGGTTCCCAAGACGCGGAAGAGCCAGATGAGAGGGGAGAGGCGTTGGAGCGCCGTCTCCCGCCTCATTGGCCCAGGCTCGGGACTTCCAGGCAGAACATTCCAGGCATGTCCCCTTTTTCTCCTAAAGCACACCTTCCAGTTCCCTGCGGTCACTAAGCCGTCGTGAGGCGGGTCTGGCGTGCCGATTTGAGGAGGGGTCCGAGGTTTATTATTCACCGGAGAAAACGCAAGGGTGCGACAGTGCGTCCGCTCCGATCCGCATTTGCGGGAGGAAAAGAGAGGCTCGTCAGACAGGCGCTAGTGCGCGAATGCAAACGTCCGGGTGGATGCACCGGGCGGGTCTTAGCGGGGCTAAGTCCTGGTGGAGGGAGGGTAGAGAGGGGGGCTCAACTCAACACGCCCCCCTCCCGCGGGGTGGGAAGTCTTTTCATTTTATCACAAGCGTGTTCTGCTCTTCTGAGAAAAGACAGACTTTGTAGCTGTAGGGTGGGAAAGAGGTTACACTGGGAATCCCATAGGTCTTAGGCTGGGTTCCCCAAAGCAGACCTTGAGACAGGGATTTAAGTGCCAGAAGTTGAATCTATGAGGTGATGCAAAGAAAAAGGGTGGGGAGGCGGGAGGGAGGCAGGGAAGGGAAGGCAGCCAGGACTGGGTGTTGCTGAGTAGGTTCCCAGGGTGGCAACCGGGTGCAGTTCCACTGGGGGCAGCAGAGAGCACAGACTGCAGAGTCATCCCACTCGTGTGGGAGGGAGCTGGGGTATTTATCCTCCAGAATTGTCTCTTGTTGATGACGGCCACTCCTGGGATTGTCAGCTTCCAGCACTTCCTACCTGCAGGCCCCATGGGCTTGTATAAAAGCCTCAGGCAAAGAGACCCAGGGGTGTATGGGTCAAGGGGACGTAGAAATAGCACCAACCACAATGGCTACACCATAATAGAAAACAGAGTTTGGAGCTAAGCAGATGTGATGGCTGATTTTCTGTTTAACTTGGCTGGGCCATGGTGCCAAGATATTTGGTCAAACATCATTTGGGATGTTTCCGTGAAGGTGTTTTTTGGATGACAGTAACATTTAAATCAGTGGACTATGAGAAAAGCAGATTACCATCCATAATGTGAGTGGGCCGTGTCCAATCAGTTGAAGGCTCAAGAGAACAAAGACTGACGATCCCTGAGCAAGAAGGAGTTCTGCCAGCAGACTGCCTTCAGACTTGAACTGCAACTCTTCCCTGGGTCCCCAGCCTGCCGGCCTACTCGGCAGATGTTGGACTTGCCAGCTCCACAACTGCCTGAGCCAATTCCTTAAATCTCTCTCTCTCTCTCCACACATCCTGTTGGTTCTGTTTCTCTGGGGAACCCTGACTAATACAGCGGAACTTTATGAATTGTCTCTGTAGTCTGCATCTACCCACTGCCCCCACTTTACGGATGAGCAAACTGAGGCCCAGAGAGGGGAATGATGGCCCAGGGCCTCTGGAGTTGTGGGACACTTCTCGTCCCTAAGGGGAGTTTGACAATACTCTTCAGTCTTCATTATGTTTATTTTGCACTTTTTTATTTGTGGCCACTCATGGTGGTTTTCCATTCCTGGCCCTGAGAGAAAGTTCCCTTCGTGAGTGAACTGGTTTAAGTTTAAAACTAAGTAAAGTCAATTTAATAAATAAAGTAAAAAGTTGTGAAGGGCAGCATAGCCACCATGGTGCCCGGGCGACTTGGCACGTGTCCCCACAGGCCACCTCGGCAAAGGCTCGAACCACAGCGAATCTGGCTCCTTTTGTTTCATTGTTATCCTTTTTTTTTTCTGCAGCGTGGGATAAGGGCCCCGGGGGTGGGGGGGCTTCTCCTCCTTTCGCGTCCATGAAAGTAAACTGTTGGAATTTAAAAGTGGCCTGTTGTGGGATAAGGAGAACAGTTGAGTGGTTACCAGAGGGGAAGGGGGTGGGGGAGGGGGAAGGGGGTACAGGGGCGCATCCGTATGGTGATGGATAAAAAGTGGACTATTGGAGGTGAGCATGATGAGTCTGTGCAGAAACTGATATATGACAACGTGCACCTGAAATTACACGATCTTATAAACCAATATGACCTCAATAAAATAATTACATTTAAAAAATTTGCTCTAAACTGAAAAAAATAAGTGGCTCGTTGCGTTTTTCCGGGCGAGTCCGTGGGGCCGGGCCTGCTGCCTGCTCCACACGGTGGGGTGCAGGAGATGGAGGCGGGAGACTGAAGTCCGGGGCGCCGGCCGGCTGCTGTGCCCTCACACCCGCCCCTCGATCTGCCTGTCGGTGTGGTGGAAGTGGTCTTTAAAGGCTCCACAGTCGGGCCTCCAAGACGCCCACCCCCCCCACACTCCCCCTGCCCCTCACCTGCTGGCTGCACAGAGGGTCTCTGCGAGGGCTCTGCGCGCTGGAAGGAGGCCGCCCCGCGCAGAGGGAGGCTGGGTGTGCGCGGGGCAGAGCCGCCCACCCTGGGAACGAGAAAGCCTAGAGAGCACTAAGCTGCTGGGATGCAGGGGAGGCTTGTTCCAGCCGCTGGGATGTACCTACTCTGACTACCATAATATTTCAACTTGCTTAATCCTCCAAACAGCCCTCTGAGGTAGGTTCCATTATCATCCCCGAAGCACAGAGAGGGTCAGCCATACACCCGAGGTGACACAGGAAGCAAGAAAGCCAGACTTCTACCCCAGACCAGCTGCCTTCAGAGCCTGCTCTGCCCCACCACCGCGACCTGCCAGACCTGCCAGAGCCTGACCTGCCAGAAGGTACAACTCAGAGCAAAGACGCCTCCCCTCCCCGCCTCTGAGGTCTCTGGCTACTGTGCATTTCCTGTGCCCGTGGGGGGAGGGTGTGCAGCCCCAGCCCCAGCCTTGAGCCTCGGTTTGCCCTCCCTGTTGCACCGGGGAGCGCGCAGATGTGGCTTGACCCGCCGCTCTTCTTCTAAGAGGAGACCTTCTTCTTAGGATGATGTGTGAGGGGGTGTGACACGGTGCTGGTGCAGAATAAACTCAATAAACGTTTAAGATGATTCTTACCATTGACGGTGGGGGGCACTGGCTAGGAAGCAGCATAGCTCAGCGGTGAAGCCCGACGGGCTGGGTTCAAATCCCATCTCCACCATTTACTAGCTGTGTGACCTTAGGTAAGTTACTCCACCGCTCTGTGCTTCTGTTGCCCCATTCATAAAACAGAAATGATGATGCTCTCTATTTCACAGGGTTATTGCAAGGATTAAGATATAAAATGCTCCTACAGTGCCTGCCACTGATGTTAGATTTTACTGTTGCTCTTAACACTTTCTCCTATCTGGTGTCATCTCCTAGGTCCCCAGGCGTGGCAACAGCTGGTTCCCTGACCGGGGCCTCCGCAGGCTGCCCCCCACCGCGCGACTCCCCCGCCTTCTCCCTCCCTGGGCTCCAGAACCCCCCTGCCCCCAGCCTGGGCTCCGGCGCCACCTCCTCCCCTCTCATTTGCCCCTCAGCCCCAGGGTGACCAGAACCCCTGCCTCGTGGGACAGCTTTCTAGCACTTTCCCCTTTTTAAGAGATTGACTGCAATTTCTATAATAACATCACATTAGCTAGAAATTAATGTCCTCATTAAGACAGCAATTAGGCACATTAGCGCGGCAATAAAAGAGAAGCTTATGAAATAATTGCTGGTTCCAAGATGCCTTTAATTTAGTATTTTATATTGCGCCGTGTTATTAATTTTTTCCCTCGGCAGAAGATAATATGAGAAACATTTGAATTGTGGGGAGGTTTGAAATAAAAAAATTTTTTTAAAGGAAAGCGACGTTGATACCTATAGACAGACCATCTCTCTTGTCCCCGAAGCCCCCCTCGATTCCCGGGGCCATGGGATGATGGCCGTGGTGGAGGCGGGCGGAGGGCCAGGCCATGTCCCAGGATTCCAGGCCCAGCCTGGGGGCCAGAGGAGGCTGGGGCTGGGCAGCCTTTGATCCAGAGGCGGGAGGAGTGGTGCCATTCCGGTTTCTTTGCCCAGAACAACAAATACCTGCTTGATGTTTTTGCAATGGACTCCGTCTCCTGAATTCAAATTCTTTTAGCAAATGTTTCTCGGTGCCCAGCGGCTCTGTCCCCAGCATGGGGAGGCTCCCAGCCGGGTGGACGAGACAGCGGCGTAAATGGGAAGATGCACTGAAAGGCTGGGAATAGCGCTGTCTTGCAACTGGTAAAGCAAGCATCCTGGGCCGGCCAGGTGGTTAGGGGAAAGGCAGAGGAGTGCAGTCCTGGAGGGCCCTTCCCCCCACGAAGCCCTGGGTGGACCTCAGCACCTCTCAGTGTGGCCCCGCTGGACGTGACGTGGCTCCTGGTGGGAGCAGCAGGCGGTACCCAGCCCCACTGGGTGTCCCTGCCCCAGATCTGGAATCTTCTCCAGGTGTCTTAGGTTGGGTTCTCCCAGAGGCTGACCCTGAGACGAGGATTTAAGGGCAAATAGTTTATTTGGGAGGTGAGCCCAGGAAGCGCTGGAAGGGGCGTGAGGAGGTGAGACAGGGAGGAGAAGGAGACAGTTTCAGGTAGTGGGGAGCGCCGTGAGTGACAGTACAAATTAAAGGCAGGGGTGGTGAGGGACTGGAGGCGGCACAGCTGTCTGAGCCCTGAAGGGCCTCTCGGAGGAGTGGGCACTGAGCAGAGACCCAAGGGGGGAGGGAGGAGACCGGGGGAAGAGGGCTCCAGGCAGGGGGAACAGCAGGTGCAAAGGTCCTGAGGTGGGGGCAGGCTTGGGGAGTGTGAGTATCGGCCGGAGGCTGGTGAGGGTGAACGGAAGGGAGAGAGGGAGAGAGCGCACGGGAGCGACCAGAGCGATGGCAAGAAGTGAAGGAACGGGGAGGAATCCATGAAGAAGTGAAGGAGACGGAACCACCTCCGGGCCCCAGGACTTAGTCCAGTTCTTCCATAGGCAGGGCAGGCGGTGTCCACGCACACCGGTGTCAGTTACCTATTGCCCACTATGCTGCGTAACAAACAACCCCCAATCCGGGGGCTGAGACAATCAGCACTGATTACGCTCCCCAGACGACGGGTCAGCGGGCAGTTCTGGTCTTGGCTCATTCACGAGTCAGTGGTCGGCCGTGGGGCCAGCAGGCACGCTCCAGTCACCCAGGTCTGGGGCTCGGCCGGCTGTGGGCTGGCCCGGGATGGCCCCAGGGGAGGACAGGGCTGTCTGTCCTCCACGTGCCTCCTCCTCCAGTGGGCTAGCCGGGCTTTTGTCACGTGACAGTGGGGAGGGCTCCAGAGGCCGGCAGACACGCAGCATCTCTGGAGGCCCAGATGCAGGCCTGCCCTGGTCAGCCCCCTCTGACTGGCCACAGCAGGTCAGGAGACCAGCCCGGACTCAAGGGGCGTGGAAATAGGCCCCGCCCCGGTGGGAGGAGCTACCTGCCGGCGTAGGTGATGGGGACGCAGAACTGGGTCCATTTAGGATCAATCCGCACCAACCCAATTCTTTCTTTGGGGGCAAGTAGTTTATGTGGGAGGTCATCATCATCACCCTGCCTCTCTCGTTACCTACCCCAAGACAGTCTCCAGTCCTCGACCGAGCCCTGGCCGCCCTAGAAGTTCCTCCTGCCCGTTTGCTCTCTAAAGTCCTGAAGGATCCGTAGCTTGTATTGTTCAAAACCCCAAATTCCTGACAAGGCTCCCCTTCCGCCTCTGCTTTGGGGTGTGACCAGAACCGAAATATTTTATTTACATAATTGGCTCTCCTAAGTGTGAACCGAGAGTCGGTGTCAGCTACAGCAGGGCAGAGGTTAGTTCATAGGGTGTCCCTGAGCAAAGGAGAAATGGGCACTCACAGCCTGGCGTGAGCCCACTCAGTGACCTCTTGTGCAGTGTCCAACCTGTGCAACCATACCAGCTGACCATGATTAGGGGATGGGAGAGAAAAAGGGAAGAGAAAAAGAAGGGGAGAGGGAATCCACTGGGAGCCAGGGCACTATTTAACCTTAGTCCTCTGGCCGGATGAGGGACCCAGGGAGGGGCCCACAGCCCAGCAGCCCAGGAGGGGAACCCTTGGGGACCAAGGTTGGACCAGGCCCTATGGGGGAGGGGTGGAGAGGGGGAGGAAGGCCCCGGTTGAAACGTCCCAGGCGGTTCCCCTGTCCCCGCCCCCCATCCCGTATCCCGAGGAAATCAGTGCAGCTGGGTTCTTGGTTGCCATGGCGACTGCCACGAAGAATTTGGGGGGAAGAACACCCCGGGGGCATGAAGCAGCAGCTTGCTCTCAGCTTCGGGAGGCAGGGGGTTGGGGAGACCGAGATCAGAATCTCTTCGGAGGAAGAAGCGGACAGGGCCGGGCCAGGGAGGCGGCGTCCGCAGCCTGGAACCTTCCGCGGCCCCCGCCCGCCCTGCAAGGGAGAGAGGGCGGGGGTTCGAGGCCCGCGGGCCGGGCGCTGGCTTGACGCCCACGGGGCTCCCCACAGACCCGGGAAGGGGCCCGGCCTCACCCCCGGCCCCCGCACCTCCCCCTTCAGGCAGTGATGGAAAGTCTAGATCCGGGGTGTGGCAGGAGGGGGATTTAACCCCCCAGGGAACCTGCAGCCCGATCCCCTCCCCCTAGTTTCCCTAAACCTCCAAGAAAGCAGAAAAGCACAGCGTGGTGGCAGCTGCGTCTTTTTTTTTTTTAATCTGTTAATAAAACGCAAGTGAATCGAATCCGCTCCGAGGGAAGGGGGGTGGCGCGAGGCAGGGGCCATGGTGTTTGCAGAAGTTGGAATTTAATAAGAAGGGAAAATAAAAATAGCCACTGTGCGGGAGAGACAGAGAGAGGGTGGGGAGAAGCAGGCCGGTGTGGGACGCCGGGCTGGGGGGAGACACGCGCAGGGGAGACAGGGCCAGGGCCGGGGAAGGCGAGGGCCCCGGAGTCTGGAGGGGGAGGGAGGCAGAGCTGGGCAGCAGGAAGGGCGTGGCTGGAGCACCACCCAGAGTGGCCCAGTTCCTTGGCAGATTTCCTCCAGGGCTGAGCAGGGCACAGAGGTTGGGGTTTTGCAGTCTGAAAGTCGAGGTGAGGAGGCCCAGCCCTTGACTACTTGGTCTTTGCAGTGCCCCCCCCCCTTCTGACCAGCTCAGGAGATACTCACACAGGCAAGAACAGCTGTGCAGGTTGCTCACTGCACAAGAGTGCGGAACAGAAGCTGGAGCAAGGGCTGATATCATCTGTTCCCCTCAGGACACCTTGTGTCTGCCCAGAGGAAAGGATGCCTTTTAAAGTTCCACACAAAAAAGGTGGAAACAACCCAAATGTCCATCAACAGATGAACGGGTAAACAAATGTGGTCCATCCATGCGATGGAATATTATTCAGCCATAAAAGGATAATGTACTGACACCTGATACAATGTGGGTGAACCCTGAAAACATGATTGACGATTGGAAAGCAGATTGGCGATTGCCAGGAGCTGGGAGGAAGGGGAAGATTGGGGAGTGACTGCTTAATGGGTACAGGTTTCCTTTCGGAGGAATGAAAACTTCTGGAACTAGATAGAGGTGATGGTTGCACAACATCGTGAAGGGACGAAATGTCACTGAATTGTATACTTAAAGTGGTTGATTTCATGTTAGGTGAATTTCACCTCAATAAAAGGAAAGATCCACTCAAAGGTGTCTGGGGATCAGCAGAGTCCCTGCACGGGAAGGATAACACGCCCTCCACCCGCAGAAAGCCCAGGGTTGCTGATAGGCCCAGGCCAGAGCAGCCTTGGGGGCCCTCTGGGAGGGCTGAAAGGAATTCATTTGTTCATTCATCCACTCAACAAATATTTACTGATGTTTATTTCACAGCAGGTGCTGTGCTGTCTGGTGCAAGGATAAACCCTGCCCTGGGGCTGACGCTTCAGCGGGAGTACAGAGAGGGAGACCTCACTGAGGACGTGATGTTGGAGCCAAGCCCTGGAGCAGGCAGAGGACTCACACAGCAATGTGGGGGAAGGGCACTCCAGGCAGAGGGAACAGCCCGTGCAAAGTGCAGAGCCTTATCTGACGTGAGCACCTGTAAATGTGGGTTACTCCACCCCAGTTAAGGTCTTGCTAGAGTCTTCTTTTTTTAAATTTCCAATTCCAGTGCGGACAAGGCCCCAGCTGGGAGATGGCCCAGGAGTAACCCCCGTTAAATCCTCCCCAAAGCCAGAGGTCTCAGATTTCTCTGTTATCAGTCGATGATCCCCAATCTACGTCAGGACTGGGACAATGGGCACAGCAGCAGATCGTAGAGAGGACTTACTATGTGCAGATACTGCCACCATATCCACTTATTTCATCCTCACAATGAAGCCCAACGATGTAGAGAATGTCAGCTACATCTCACAGGTGGGGACACTGAGGCACGGAGAGAGGAAGTGGCTCGCCCAAGGTGGCAAGAGGCAGCTTCCGGATTTGAACCCAGGATGCCTGTCTGCGATCCAGGTGGGCGAGGTCTGCGAGCTTCCTCCCAGGTCCCCCTTGCCCAGTCCGGGCCTCCGGGCCTGGGTTGGAGCTGCCTCTGGCCCCGGTCTCCCCTCACGTGTCTCCTCCCTGGGAAGCATTCCCTGACACACGCACCCCATGTGCGACCTCCACAAACCCCCATCTCTGCATGGTTCTTCTCCACTACACTCACCACCCTGGGACACGGCGAGGATGTTGACTTGTTCCTCTTGTCTCTTACCTGGTCTCCCACCTGAATGTCAGTGCACCAGGGAAGTTCCCTGTGGAGGCTGTCCCCTCCTGCCTCCGCACTGCCCCCACCCACCCCCAGCCCCTGCACACAGCTGGTGCTCAATAAGTGTTTGTTTAGTGGAGGGCAGGCAAGCAGGGCCCCAGCGTGGAGGAGGACTCGGGGGCCCTGTGGAAGGCAGGAGGGGCCGATGGAGAGGGGTCAGTGTGAGGGAAGCAGAGCAAAAGACCTTCTAGAAGAATCCTGGAGGTCAAGAGGACACTGTGATGAAAATGAACCAGTATGGAGCAAGTCGTTCTCCTGGGGTGGGGGATCAATGCTAGTCCAGTTTGGCTTCCTGCTGCCCCTATAACGTGCTTTCTGGGGGGGACAGTGTTGGGAGAGCATCCCCTCTGGCCGCCCCCTGGATGAACTCTTAGCCCCCGACTTTCCCACTCACCTCAGATCACAGGTGCTCCTGTGGTCACCTTTGGTCTCGAGGTTGCTCAGACTGTGGTTTAGACTTAAATGTTCTCCCCCACAGCGCGGGGCTGGGTTCTGGGGCCCAGAGTGGTGCAGGGGCCTGTCCTTTTCTCCTTTCCAGTCACACTCTTAAAGAAAACCAGAGCTGGACATACATTAAAGTGGTGAAGATGAATTTTATTTTTTAAGAAAACTATTGCAATAGAGGACACGAGACCTCAGTGGAGACCTGGGCTCAGTTCTGAGTCCAGCGTGGGCATGTGGGGGTTACAGCCAAGGAGCAGGGTGAGGGGCGGGGGGATTACTAGGAGGAAAGGTCAGGGGTAAGGGGGATCCTGGCTCCACTGACTCAGCAGGAGTCTTGCGAAAACTGGATTCTACAAGGAAGGACACACAGACGCCCAAGGTGGAGGCCGAGTCACCTGAGCAAATGCCGGTCAAGGAGTGAGTCTTTGTCAACCCCCAGGATCTGAGCCAGGGAGGGACGGTGTGTAGGGAGTTGAATGGTGGCCCTCAAAAGGATAGGCCACGTCCTAACCCCAGAACCTGTTGGCTGAGACCTCATTTGGAAAAAGGGTCTTTGCAGGTGCAATTACGTTAAGGATCCTGATACGAGGTCATCCCAGATTATCTGAGCGGGCATAAGTCCAATGACTAGTGTCCTTACGAGAGACAGGAGAGGGGAGACAGGCACACAGGGAGAAGCCGTGTGCAGACAGAGGCAGAGACTGGAGGGACACGGCCACAGCCTAGGAACGCCTGGAAGAAGGAGCCAGCCCTGATGGCCTAGCGGTTCAAGTTCGGTGCTCTCACTGCTTTGGCGGCCTGGGTTCGGCTCCTGGTCACAGAACCACACCATCCGTCTGTCAGCTGCCATGCTGTGGCAGCAGCGCACATAGAACTAGAAGGACCTACAACTAGGATATACAACCACACACTGGGGCTTTGGGGAGAAAAGAAAAAGGAAGCTGGAAGAAGCAAGGAAAGATTCTGCCCTAGAGCCGCCGGAGGGCGTGTGGCCTGGCGACACCCTGATTTCACGATCTAGCCCCCAAAACTGTGAGAGAATAAATTTCTGTTGTTTTAAGCCGGGTTCGTGGTCCTTTGTTACTTATGCAGCCCCAGGAAACCAGGCGCCAGAAGGTTCCTGTGGAACTGGTTCTGCTGTCGGCTGGCCCGGCCTTTCAAGGCCAACAGGAGTTCCGAGTGGAGCGTCACCCTGTCACACTTTTAAGGAGCCCTCTGCCTTGGGCCGCCCCCCCAGGAGGAACCCCTCACAAAATCCCCCCGAACTCCCTTCCCCAGCTGCTCGGACTCCGGCCCCGGCGAGGGGCTCAGGGCTCGGGAAGCCCATCCGCTTCAGCACCGTCACGTGGTCGGGTGCTCCCGCCAGCCGCTGCCTCCTGACGCCGGGCCTTAATGAAAACGCGCGTCTCAGCATCCCGCCTCTCCAGCCAGCCCGGCTCTGGGGGTCACGGGTGTTGTCCCCAGGTGCGCCCAGCTCTCCACCATCCGGGAACCTGACGGGAGGCACTTCCCGGTGCCCCTGCGGGTGGCTGGGCCGCGTGACGAGTGCTGGCCAATCAGCGGCAGCAGACGTGATGATGTCACCACCAGGCCGGCGCTTTGAATTGCACGTGGGATGGTTCGCCCTCTGTCTGCCACACTGCCTGGGAACATTCCAGAGAGTTGCTGCCTCATCAGCCTCGGTCCTGCTGTGAGGGTGACCCTGAAGAGGCCCCAGGGGACCCCAAATGGTCACGTAGCATGTGCAAGAAATAAACTAGGTCACTGAGGTGTTGGGGTTATTTGTCGCGGCAGCATGACCCAGCATCTCAGTGGGTGCGTCAGCATGCTCTGGCTGCTGTAGCAAATCACCACAACCTTGGTGGCTTCACACACACACACTCTCTTACAGTCCTGGAGGGCAGGACTCTGAAACCATCTTCCCTGGGCTGAAACTGAGGTGTCAGCAGGCCCCTGCTCCTTGGGGAGGCTCCAGGGGAGACCTGCTTTCTTGCCTTTTCCAGCATCTTGAGCTGTATTCCTCGCGTTCCTTGGCTTGTGGTCCCTTCCTCCGTCTTCTGAGCCAGCAGCAGAGCATCCCCAAATCTCCCTCTGCTTCCCTCTTATTAGGACACTTGTGATTGCATTTAGGGCCCACCTGGGTAATCCAGGATAATCTCTCCATTTCAAGATTCCTTTTCCCCCCCCAAAGCCCTAGTACACAATTGTGTATCCTAGCTGTAAGTCCTCCTAGTTCTTCTATGTGAGCCACTGCCACAGCACGGCTACTGACAGACGGGTGGTGTGGTTCTGTGCCCGGGGAACCAAACCTGGGCTGCTGAAGCAGAGCGTGCCAATCTTTAACCACTAGGCCATCAGGGATGGCTCTCAAGATTCGTAATTTATTCACATCTACAAAGCTTTTCTCACCATAGAAAGTCACATTTACAGGTTCTGGAGGTTAGGAATGAATATCTTTGGAGAGCCATTATTCAGCCTACAACAGTGGGTTCTCCTAGAAGCAAGGACTCAAGTGCAAAGAGCTTATTTGGGAAGTGACTCCAGGAAGGAGAGTAAGGAAATGAGAGGCCAAGAAAAGGGTACGTTGTTGAGATTACTGCTGTGAGCAACTGAGGTCGGTCCTCCTGGAGAACTCTGGGAAGTGTGTACAAGTGTGCGGTAGAGGATTAGCCTCACCCAAAGGAGGTCTGTCCTTTGCCCACGGCTCCTGGGAGCTGACCCCTCAGCCATAGGAGTGTCCTGATTGGTAATAGCGTCTTCAATTACTAGGGCCTCGGGCAGTCCCAGAGAGTCTGTGCTACCACTGAGATTTCTGGTGGGAGCCTCAGGCCACCCAGGACCAGCTGGACCTCTGGAGAGGCCGGAGACTGAAGTCAGCCTCACGGGTGGGCAACCGTGTCTATGTGACCAAGACCCAGTAAAAACTCTGGACACCAAGGCTTGGGGGAACGTCCCAGGTTGGCAGTACACCATGCGTGTTGTCACACATCATTGCTGGGGAAAGTGAGCGCTGTCCTCACGGCTCCACTGGGAGGGGACAACCGGATGCTCACGCCTGGTGTCTTCTGGATCCTGCCCCACTTGCCTCTGCCCTTGGCTGATTTTAAGCTGTATCCTTCCCCTGCAATAAACCGTAGCTGTGAGTGTGAGAATTTCAGTTGGTCCGAGGGAATTACTGAAACTGAGGGTAGTCTTCGGAACCCCAAATTGGCTGTTGGTGGCAGAAGTGAGGGTGGTCTTGGGGACTCTTAAACGTTGCAAGAACAATTCTCAGAGTTGTTCCACCCAAGACGCGAGGAAGCTGGGGTTTCTCCTCCAGCTCGAGTCTTTCAATGGCCGAGACTGCTGCTCCTGGGGGTACTGACCCCCAGTGCCCTCTCCAGAGAGAAAGCCCTCGGGCAGAGAGTTGCAGGCATTGGCAGTGAGGCACAGTGAGTGTCAGGGGGACAGGGGCCAGGCACCCACAGCGTTTGCTCCATCCAGCCTGTCCTGACTGACACTCTGCCTTTTCCTGAGAGCTTTGTAAGTACTAGGCACTGTTAAAACCCTTCATTTGCTTATGGATCCTCAAGACACCCCAGTCTATTAATAAGCCCATCTTTCTGATGAGGAAACTGAGGCATGGAGAGGTTAAGTCACTCAAACAAGGTGCATTAGTCTGCTCGAGCTGCCATAACAAAATACCACAGACTGGGTGGCTTAAACCATAGACATTTATTTCTCAC